>CAUYQG010040321.1:0-16030 GCA_963574415.1 Tarsius wallacei
CATTTCTCACAGACTGCAGTTTTGGCCCTTATACAAGCTGTTCAAATTCAGGTCACATTCGAGAGCCTTAATATAATTGCAAGCCCTTTTTTGTATTAGAATCATAGGTTTAAGTTTAGTATAGATACATAGAGAATAAGAGCAGCCATTTTGTTAAGAGATTGTAATCAGCCGTTCTGAGAAGTGGCCCACCATATACTTTGGACTGGGCTACATTCCTAAGAACCCAGTCCAAAGATCATGCCGGGCTCTCTTTAGCACAGTATTCTATTTTGTGAAAGCAAATACCCTAAATAATCACTAACCTAAGACTTAGACACTATAATACTAAAACTGTCTATCCTACAATTCTTCTAAGTGTATTGTATAAGCTTAACTCAATTCGACTAGACTAAAAACCTCACACCAATTACAGCTAGAGCCAGTTTGAAAGGATGTGGCCCAGTCCAGGATACAGGCTGGGTTCTTAGGAATGTAGCCCCATCCAAAGTACATGGTGGGCCACTTCTCAGAATGACTGATTACAATCTCTTAACAAAATGGCCTATCCTAAATACTAAAATCTGCTCTAAAATCTTATTTCTATATGTCTATACTAAACTTAAACCTATGATTCTAATACAAAAAAGGGCTTGCAATTATATTAAGGCTCTTGAATGTGACCTGAATTTGGCCTTTGTATAAGGGCCAAAACCGCAGTCTGTGAGAAACGGGAGCAGTGAGTTTCCAAAGCTAACCATGCCTGTTATAGTTTCAAAGCCTCATGCTTAGATCATCAGAGTTCCTTTTGGCTTAATATGCCAAATATTAAATAGGGAGGAAATGGTGTCTACAGCTCCTGAACACATCCTAGTGATCTCGGGGTCCATGGCCCTCCCTGATCCCTAACGCTCAGTGGGCCTCCGTGGCCAGCTACCAACAGTTGCACTAGTTTACACTCCCACCAACAGTGTAGAAGTGTTCCCTTTTCGCCACACCCTCTCCAGCAACTGTTATTTTTTGAGTTATTGATAATTGCCATTCTGACTGGAGTTAAGTGATATCTCAGTGTGGTTTTGATTTGCATCTCCCTGGTGATTAGTGAGGTTGAACATTTCTTCATGTGTCTGTTGGCTGCTTGGATGTCTTCCTTTGAGAAGTGTCTGTTCATATCTTTTGCCCACTTTATAATGGGGTTGTTTGTTTGTTTGTTTTTCCGCATGTTTGAGTTCCTTGTAGATTCAAGATGTTAAGCCTTTGTCAGACCTGGAGTTGGCAAATACTTTTTCCCAGTCCCTAGGCTGTCTCCCTGCTCTCTTGATGGTTTCTTTGGTTTATTTCTAAATGTCAATATTTAACCCACGAGAAGGATAACTTCTACAATTATTTTATTTTATGCTGAAAAACTTTATATGTCCACTTAATGAATATAATGTAATGTGTAATATAATACAATAGGTACTCCTTTCAAGGGGGTATATAGCTTTTTGGAATTCACTCTGCTTCTAGTTGGTGAATGAGGCTGATTTGGGATGCCACGGTGATTTCTAAGTCTGGGTTTGCATTAGAATTCCTCTGGGTACTATCAAAGGTACAGATTTCTGGGCTCCCATTCAGATCTATGAATCAGCATTTCCGGTCCGGGGCCTCAGAGGGACAGTGTTTGTGACAAGAGTCTCTGACTCCTGGTGATCTTGGGGCAACCACGCTTGCATCCCCTTGTTTTTGCTTTCAGGCATGTAGCCCCTGCTTTGTCTCCTGGTGAGAGACCCTTGAGGTGAGAAATGATGAACCCCCAGGGCAGACAGGAGCCCCGAGGCCAGAGCACCTGCCGGTGTGAGCCTTGGCGCATGAAAGGCCCTTTTGTTCCTTCGCGTTCGGGGGAGCCCAGTATTATCTCCTTTCTCCATCCTGCCCTGTCGTGTCCTCACAGGTGGCATTTGAAACTCTCTTTTAAGAACTTTCCGTTCTTTATCATGGTTTTCAAGGTTGACACTGCTACTAGCCCAAGATCTGCTGAAGATCGGTTTAAAAACATTGATTCAGAACCATTTGACTTCCAGAGTTTGAGCTCACCAAGCATTTCAGGAGCCATTAGTGATTTCCAGCCATAGAGCCTCACTGTTGCTCGGGCTGGAGTTGAACAGTGATCTCAGCTCATCGCAGCCTCAACCTCCTGGCCTCATGTGATCCTCCCGAGTGGCTGGGACTGCAGGCACGCGCCTCCATGCCCAAATAATTGCTGTCTTGTTTTATTTTTCGTAGAGACGAGGTCCTGCTATGTTGCCCAGGCTGGTTTCGAACTCCTGAGCTCAAGCGGTTCCCCCTCTTTGACCTCCTGAAGTGCTGGGATTACTGGCGTGAGCCACTGTGCCCAGCCAGGGTCTTTTGATCATAAAACGTTCCCTTAAGATATAAGATGCAGCTGTTATTAGGTAGTATGAAACAGTCTGAAGGGTTTCACTTAACGGACTAAATTTCCTTCACGTTACTGGGAGTGCATTGTCTTTCTCTATTCCTTCTTTATTTTGAGAACTTTTTTTGCCATTTCCTGTGTCTCAACAAGATAAATGAAGTAACTTAAAATATTTCCCACTCCTCATCTGTCCACTCCACAAGCTGATGATGGGCTTGGATTGGAAGCTTGCATCAAGGCCAGCAGTTCTCAGTCAAAAGTTCTGTTATTTTGGGGGAAGAAAATAAATAAATAAAGAATGTCGTTTCCATAGCAGCTTGGAACTTCTTTGCGAGTGTGCTTTCACATTCTTGCAGGATTGGGTAAGGAAGTTGGTATTTGGTCCAGCCTTCGAATGCACATTTGCCTGACGTAAAGGAAATTATTACTGTTTTTTTTTAATTGACGAGGTGAGATAATTTTCTCAAGAATTGATGGGGGGAAGAGGTGACATGTTAAAAATCAAAACAGAAGGGAAGAAGAAAAATATTGGAGCTACCACAATTTGGAATTATAACATTTAGAATTGGAAAAAGTTATTTCGCTTCTTGTGTTTCTCATTTTACATATTGTAATGTTTTTTTGGTGGGTTGAATAGTTTAAAAAAATAAAATCAGGTAATCTTCAGGGGTTTTTTTGTTTGTTTGTTTTTACATTCACTCAAAATCATCACCTGTTCCTCCACGGCACATTTATGGGAAAAGCTGTTTTTAGAGCATCAGAGTGGCACACAGCTTGCAGGCGTTTTTGTACTACTTTGCCGCTGGATTGAGTTCCTTACCGTATTTACTTAGTGGTATTTGTAGGGAGGCACAGCCCAAGAAGTGATAAGTTGGAAAGCATTTTTACTGTTTCTAAGATAGTACAGACAGGTTCCTGTTGGATTTTCTGAATTTTTTTCTGCTTAATAATACATTTTAATGAGTCTTTGGGGGAAGTCATAACTTTGCTTCTCTGCTTATCACTGCAGCCTGCTCACATGACACAATACTCTTGTGAGGTGGAATGTTGAAATCATCTCTGGCTAAAAGTGGATTTTGGCTTTTAGCCTACCACTGAGCAAATAACCTTTCCAGTCCAAGTTAAATGTTCCCATAAGCTCCTTAAAACCAAATTTTCCTTGTTAAAAAAAAAGTCACTGAATATAATTCTCAAAGGGTGGGGTTATGGAAGCTCTTTAAATTAGACTTAAAAAAAAATCCCTGCCAGATTTTGCTGGCTTGGCCTTTCTTTTGCTAAGAGTTGATGGATACTTCTGTACTAGATTTGGAGTGAGAGGTCAGCGTTCTCCTCCGGGCGTCTGATGGGCTATTAGAGGGCTCAGCTCCTGAGCTTGCACTGTGGCTTAAGGTAGGATGCAGCCGCCTACTTCCTCATGCCAGAGCATCATCCTAGAGGCGTCACTGCAGAATCTTTCTCAAGCCCCATCTTTGCACTGGATTGTGACCGTGTCACTGTCCAGTGCTTTAAACCCCTAACCTCCCAGCTGCCTTACAACACAAGGCCAGACTCTCTGCAGTTTCCCCAGTAGCTCAGCCCCAAGGTAGATGAAAATTTGATAGATGCACTTAAAACCTTTTCAGGGCTTTCTGTTGGAACTTGACAAGCAGATTCTTTCTCCTAAATATTTTAACATGCAGCCATTAAAATGACATTTACCTCTGCTAGGGCCATTTTTGACAGTGGCATGTCGTAGTTTTATTTTTATTTTATTTGAAAACATCATTTGGGATTTTATAGAAAAAATAAAATATTTATCTGCACAGCTTGTTATCAGCAGGGAGGATAGGCATTCTTGGGTAGATGGAATGTTTATTGGTGGAAAGATTCAGGAAGCTATTTTGTGATAAAGGATTTCTTTGCATTTTTTTCCTCTAGTCAAGTAAATTGGCTGTGGGTTCTTGCTAAGAAAAATAATCCCCGCGGTGCTACTTTTACTTTGATCAAGTTTAAAATGTTGTGAGAAAGGTTTTGCTTCCTTTGCATCAGTGCCTGGTGTGGTCAAATGAAGGAATGGCTTTGGAGTGGGCTAGGTATGTTTATGATGGACCTTTTCACAGAAGCTTCAGAACTGTGGAATAGTCAAAACAACAGCACCGTTTCTATGTGACTTTTAGATGTGAGGTGTTTCCCCCTTCCCTCTGCAGATCTAGCTTCCTAAGCATGTTTTCTGTTGACTCGTTGTAAGAGTGTGTGTGTTTCCTCTGATCTGTTCCCAGTGCAACCAAGTGTGACTTTCAAAGATAGGCTCACACCAGAACGCCAGTCTACCATCGCGATTTCTCATATCTGGCTACAGGTAACGGTACTAGACTTGTGAGGGGAAAAAGTAAGTGAACCTCCTGTTCTTGTTCATGACATCAGTTTGCAAGTGAAAATATTAATCTTAGTGGGGCACAGAAGCATTTTAATAGATGGTGGGCCATGTTGTGTATAGGACATCATAAAGTCTAAAGTTTGGGGAAAGAAACCCCAAACCCTCCACTGCTTGGGCTCCATTTTTAATGGGATCCTCTGCTGACTTGATGACTATTTCGAACGAACCTGAACGAGCAGATGACTCTTTCATCCCTGGGTCTCTCAGATGGTTTTCAATGGTAGCTTTCGGCTTATCCCTGTCATTGGAACGGCTTTAACCCAATGCAAGTCCAGAGCGGAGGCCTGCATTCTCTTGAGATGAAAAACCTGTGTAAGATTTTGGCAAACTTCGCACAAGCCTCGTAATGAAATACAATCATTTTTTCCGTCCCACCACTATAGAGTTGTTTTTTGTAGCTAAAATACTTTTACTTAATTCATTTAAAGAAAGAAATACTTTTCCCCCCCTTTGAAAAGGCAGAACTACATGCTTTATATAGTTTAAGAGGGATCTTTGGGCACGGGGGTCTAATTTCTTCTCTTTTGTCAAGAGTAAGACAGGTATGTGATTTTAGTGAACATATTTTAAAGAAATAGCTTACAAAATGTGGCGCTAGCAGCAAAATAATGCCGAAAACCCTGAACCCGGCAAGGAGATTTTGTTTCTGCGCCTCGGTCGTTCCGCCGGCTGTGAAAATGGGACACGAGGGTTGAAGAGTGAACAGCTGGGCCTCCACGGGGCAGACACAGGCGGGCGGAGTTCCATGGTGCTGACCCAGCGGGCGAGGAAGCTCGGTAGAGGCCAGGTGGAGGAGAAGCGAGAAGAGGGGCGATGCTTGTCCTGACAGAGGCCTTGGACTGGGCTCAGCACACGCTCCCACAGTCTCGGGCAAGGCTCTTTGCCCAGCGTCACACTCCTCTTGTCCCTTTGTGGCCCAGTCCCCGATAACTGGGGTGGTCTGATTTTTGTCCCATTTCTATCTTGTCGTCCAGCTCTTTTTTGGCCTTTTGCTTTGGCAACCTGAAAAGAATGGATGTGTGATCACCTTCTACTGTTTATTTTTTTTCTCATCCTTAAAAGAATAGAGTCGCAATGCCGGTGTATGCAATGCTTTTTTATGTTTAGAAAGCACGTCTGTTTCCATTTTTCCATGAATCCCCACCGTGGGTCTATGAAGCTTCTGGAAGCTTCTGAAACTCAGAGTGATGGGGTGGTGCTTCCAGGCAGCCCTCATCTTGGCGGGAGTGCTGGGACTCCCAGGACAGCCCTCCAGCAGGGAGAGGTGAGGCTGGCGAGCAAGCCTGAACGTCTGCTCAGATGCTGTGAGCATGACAAACCCCCGACTTCACCTTCCTTGCAAAAAGCTAGAGGCCTTGAATTCGCCTTCCCTTCCCCTTGCTTTGCGTTAACCTGAACGAGGCTGCTGGAATAAGATTCCGAAGAATGCTTTTCTTTCTCATTTGCCACCAAAGACTATTACTTTGGCTTCAGAATTGTAGCACTAAAAAACCCACGTACCCACACTTAGGCAAAAGCAGACTGCATTTTACTTCTGCAAAGCTTACCCCTCTGGCCTGGGGTCTCTGTGTGTGCAGGTGTACATGCAGGGAGGTGGGATTCCAGGTTGGACTGGGTTGTCTTCGTCTTTTAAACAAGTGTTGGGTATGATGGAAGATCACGCTTTAGTGGCATGACTGCCAGCGAGCCCGTCATATAAGCAGTAAATGTCTCTTAGCGGATGAACGTGTTCTTTCACACGTCTGCTTAGGCAATTCCCAGTTCTGTTTGGGAAGATCTCACGGCAATGGAATTTTTAAATATTGAGAACATTCCATTAAGAAATAGAGGAGAATGAAAAGCTCATTATAAAATCCTTGCCAAGAATATGTAAAATGTACCCTAGCACCCAGCAATGATTGACTTTCAATTGAAATGAACTTTTAGTAGAAGTTAATGTTCCTACCCTTTGGCTGAAGAGGTAATTGCTGGGCTAGTCCAATACCTGTTTAGAGCCAGTCTGCCGATTTTTCATGGCGGAAGTAACATTGTAGATAAAGTAGATGAGACGGTATTACATCCATGAGGAAAATCTGCATGCTTGGATTTGTCTTTCTCCTTTGTTGGAGCCTCGCCTTCTCTTGAGGACATAGTCATGGCTAGCAGGAGAGAAAGGAGAATGGAGCGTAGAACATACCATTTCTGTCCAGTGTGGGACTGAGTCTGCCGGTTCTGATTTCGAAACAATACAAGGAAGAATGGCTTTGAAGAGAACTATGGTTTATGCCCCATCTTTTTCCATTATTGTGATTAAAACAGTAAAAGAACAATGTAAAAAAGGAAAAGAAAAACCCAGGATTCCAATCAAAACACAAGTTTCTCTCTTTTTGCTTATTCATTTAATCTCTGTTCAGACATGTGCATGATTGTTATCATGGTATTCATATAATTTATGTCCCAAACCTCTCACTCTATGTTGGATTTCAGGCATTTTTGAGGAGTCTGAACTTTTTTGTGCCACGGACTCCTAGGGCAGTTTTGGGTGAAGCTTATGGACCTCTTGGCAGAAAATTATGTTTGAATATTTAAAATGAAATACACAGGAATACAGAGGAAACAATTATATTGAAGTACGGTTATTAAAATAGTGTACAAATTAGTTTGTGATATTGCAGTCTATGAACACAGTAAGATGATGTGGCAGGTTGGTAGTTATATGCTTGTTAAGTACTTAGGAACATAAATTTTTCAATACTGTCTATGGCTCTGAATGTAGAGGGTACAGAAGCTGGGGGGCGGGTGGCTCCTGCCCGATGACCCCTGGGACTCAGTTGTCTTTAGAATGTGAGGACTTGGGCCTGGGTCGAAGCGTGGGAACATTTTGAAGCAGGTTTATTAAAGGAGAAAGGCGTCATGACTTACCTTTACTGTGGCTCAGATGCTAAGCCCCCTCGCATGTGATTTCGTTAGCCCCGGGGCGGCCTCATGGGGCATCCTCATGGGGCGTGGGTGCTATCCTCGTCGTTACTTGACCTGTGAAACCACCAGGCTTAGCTAGGCGACCCATTGTCCTCATCACAAATGTAGATCACTGCAGACACATGGGCCAGGCAGCACCCCTCAGGAGATCTGCCCTAACACTCCAGAGGCACGATCCTGATTAGCAATCCTGTGCAGTGGCAGAGTTAGGGTTCAGCCCCAAGCCTTTAAACAATGCCCACCTTACCACCTTTTGTCCATTCCCTTAACTGGGAAAGACAGAAAGAATTTCTAAGGGACCCCGAGGGCCACTTGAGATGGGAAACCCCAAATGTGTCTTATCTGGTCGGTAAGTTCGTCAACTCACGGAGGTGTCTTTCTCCTGGGAAACCTGAGTAGCGGAGGGTGGCGGGTGGGGGCTGTGAGGGAACAGGCTCCGGCCTGGACAGCCTGTGTTCACCGTGCGGGACCATGCCCGGCCTGCAGGCTTCTCCCCCAACAGGCGCGTCCCCCAAAAGGGCACCCGGACGTGTCTGCATGGACTTCCTGGCTTTTCATCCCTGCTCCCTCCTTTCTGTTTGGAGACACGATTTTACAGTATTTCAGCTGAATCATAAATTTCCTCAGTGGGGTCTACTGCTGGCATCACTGAAAGACGAGGCAAAGAAGTTGGGGCAGGCGGCAGACAGAACGACTCATGGCTGACCGTTTCTAACACGGGTCGGATGTGCTCAGGGGCCTTGGGGCGGCTTCTGGTGTTCAGGGCAGGAGGGGTTCCCACAGCGTAGCGGCGTGTGTAGTTGCCGAACAACGCTGGTGCGTAGAGATCTTGTTGTTGTTTCTCTCCTCTTCTTCCCCCACCCCTGCGCTCACATCAGTGTCATGAGTGTAGTTCACCAAGGTGCGCATACACAGTCAGAGTGTCTCTAAAGGCTCGTTTAAACTGCTTAGGAATGCCTGGGGAAATTCGGACAAGAGAGAGGTGCTTGAAACCCACGCGTGGGACACCCTCTCCCCTCTGCAGATGAAGATGCCTTTGCTGTTCCCTCCCAGACCTCACACCCGAAGGTGGTTTCAGTGCCCATACATAAAAGAGATGTGAGAAACTGCACACGCCTCTCGAAAATGACATTCAGCCAAACAACACTGCAGGCTTTCATGCTGTTGGATATTTGCACTGTCTGAGAACAAATATTGCTGAGGATAATTAATTCTTATCTTTGATGTATTCTGCTTTTTTAGGAGGGTGATGGGGGTCAGTATCTTTAAGCCTTCAGGCTGGAGGCCAGAAATAAATGGAAAATGTGTACTAGTCCTTGCTTTGATAATGCCAGTAGCAAGTCATATCTGATATTCATAATAAATATTTTTTTGCTTGTCCTTGAGCACGAGAAAGCTTATGAGCCAACCTTCCTAGTTTGTGCCAGATAGGAAAACGTGTGCCTTTTATTTTACCTAATGTTATTAAATGATTGAAATATCATGGCTTCCAACATTAATTCAGAGAGATCTAAAGCTAGTCAAATTGAGTAGACTTGAGAGAAATCCTCCTACATTGCTAGCCGCAGAACAAATCTGGAAGATTTTGTAGGGCGGGGAGTGCACACATCCATGGCTGTAGCAGGGCACAGCTGTACTGAAAAGGACACTGTGACTTTTGTTAGGCAAATCATTATGTGATTGTGAGTTTAACTAATACATGCTTTATTCCATGAGAGTGAGAATTTCTGTTTGGTCTCTGGTAAACAAGAATTTCACATAATGAAATTTCCTCTAGGAAAGAGGTACTCTTTAATATTAACCCAAAAGGAAATAAAATTCGAATGCAGAGCTATGCAGAGAACACTTCTTTTGTGGTTTTGGAGACTTTCCTTCCCTGTCCATTGGCTGAAAGATGAGTAGCGACACTTAAGTATGTACATAAGCTTTGTTCCAGAGTTCCGTGTGTGCTATAATTGTATGCCCCCTTTGCCCTTTAAATTGGAAATAAACTCAAATTGAAGGATGAAGCGCAAACAGGCTATTATCGAAGTAAAAATGGGCCAGGCTCGGTGGCTCAAAATAAGTAAAAAAGATAAGTGATGGAGTTTTTTCAACATAGATAACATGGCTCCATGCTACATCCTGTCAGTGGAGTGCTTCTTTTAGCATGAAGTGGTGAAGTTGCCTTTAATATTTGATTTATTCACAAATACTGCTTTTACCTCTGGGTTTTCTGCACGGCAAGGGTAGTCAGAGCAGAGGGGAAGATCTGTTCGCTGCTGAAAGGGGCTTAAGAAAGCACAGCAGGAAGTGAGTGTGGGGGCTGGCCTATTTATCCTACGATCTTTTCACCCCTTTCCATCTGTCTGCTCAGGCCATGTTAGTTTTGCTGCTTCTCTGACTTGCCCGTGTGCCTGTGCCAACCTCATAATTCAAAACCAGGTCTGTCTGGTTCATGGATCATTCCACTAACTGCTACGAAATCCTCCAAGTTCTCTGCGTGAAGGCCAGAGGAATGTCGTGCTGGGTCCAGGTACTCCCCAGATAGTTAGCCTGTGCACGGTGCCTGGTGCCTTTCATAAACAGACAAGCAGAATTTGCTCAACTCTAAAGGAGCAAAAGATGGAGAAACGAAGAGCCAGGCCTGGCCAGCGGGCATTCCTGGCTCCCGCACGAGCTGATTTTCTGGGCGGGCTTGTTGTAGAGTTGCTGGGCTGCTTGAGGCTTAACCCTGACCCATGCAGAAAATTGTTAGAAAGCAGTGGTCCTGATTTTCGCCCCCAAATTGGGTGCGACTGCGAAGCCACTGTCTGTCTCACCTTGGCACGTGCATTTCCTGCCAGGGTGTGGTCCAGGCTCTTCCGAGGTCTCCTCTCCTCAGCCTCCATCCCTCGCCTGTCACTCTTTTGCTTCAGCTTTGCTCCCGGTTTCCGGAGCTTTTTCACCTCTGAGCTTTTTCACTTCCACGTATAATATCTTTGCTCCCTCCCCATCCCATCCTGACGCAGTGGCTGAAGGCTGAGTCCTTCGTGATGAGCTCCCAGTCCAGCTCCTCTTGCTGGCTTTTCCTCTGAAACCCCGCCAGCAGCTTCTGCAAGCCGTGTGGCACACTCAGGTCCCTGTCGCCGCAGCCTCAGCATCTTCCCAAGGCAGCGTCTGATCTGGTGCAAATGCACGGCACGCAGCGACTGACCTCCAGGAAATTATTTATAGGAGACTTTGGAGACACCCAGTTTTCCTTTAGTATGCTGGGAGCCCATAGGATGGAGCTCACCCAGTGGTGTCTGGACCCGGTGTCTCGGCCCTTAGTTCAGATCGACGCCTGGGTGACCTGCCTGCACTCTCCAGCCGCGTGGCGGGCTCCCTGTGACCCGAGCTGTCAACGAGGAATCAGAGCATCCCCTTTCCTGTACTTGGTGCCCCTCCAGTGGCCCCCGTGAAGGTCATCCTCTTTGCCCCTTCCAGACCTGCTTGGTGGACTGGCATGAGCACCACATGAGGCAGGGAACCAGTGAGGCTCTCACCCTGCTGTGCTTGCGTCACCCTCTCTCCTGAATCCAGCAGGGCCTTCTCTCTCCCGTTGTGGTGATCACGTCAAAGCCTTGGTGACAGCGATTGTTGCGTACCAAATCACGCTCCTTAAATACAAGGACTGCATGTCTTCTTCATTTTTGTATGTTTCTTCGCACTTAGCCAAATGCTTCTTAAGTAGAAGATAGCTAATACGTGGCTGAAAGAATGAATTTTAATACATTAGGTATAATAAGGAAACAGTCATTTACTTAGTTCATGGGTATATCTTGAGTACCTACAGTGTGTAGTCGGTGTTCTGGTGCTCGGATTCAATGGAGCGTCCAAAAAGATTACCATGTGGTGGTCTTCCTTGTGATGGGTCTGTTGATCCAGAGTAAAACTAAGCCCGACAGCGCTGCTTGCTTGCATAGTCCTTTTTAAAAGTCATTTGCTAACTTGCCAGGGTGCGTCTGAACCGCTGTGGCCTCTCAAGCTCTAGACTTCTTTTGTGGTTCTCATCTAACATTTTTCTCAGCCCTGCAGTGACTCCTTAGCCTTCTTGTGAAGATGTCGTAGCCTTTTCTTGGGCCCGCCACCCCAGACCACTTATTTCTGGCTTTGCCTCTTGGCCTGACTGAGCTCATCCTGCCGGTCTTGCCCTTTCAGCCTGCTACTTGACTTTTCTCGGCTGGCTCACCTTTGGCAGGGTGAATCTTGCCAACCAAAGCATGTGAGAGAAGTGGCTTCTGATGCCTGTCATAAATAGGGATCTAATTCAACACACGCGGCATCATGAGCTATTTATTTTAATGGTCTCGACTCAGAATGCATAAGAAATAATGATTTTGAGGGCAGGGGCAGAGGACTTATGTTATGAGCCATCGCACAAGTATACGGGCTTGTGTTTCACCAGTCATTTCGCTTGTGGGGTGAGTGCGTATTCATCCCCGCCTCAAGGGTTTCAGACTAGCTGAAACCCTGCAGTGTCAGTGCACTGGGGACTTTTCTTATTTTCTCTTATTTTTCTCATTTGGGTTCTTTTGATCTTCATTTGTTTTTTTGAGTCAGAGCCTCACTCTGTCACCCAGGCTTGACCACAGCCTCCACCTGCTGGGCTCTGGCGATCCTTCTGCCTCAGCCTTCCAAGTAGCTGGAACTATAGGTGCGGGGCCCCCATTCCTGGCAAGCTTTTTTTTATTTTTTTGTAGAGACGAGGTCTTGCCATGTTGCCCAGGCTCCAGGTCTCAAACCCGTGGGCTCAGGCAGTCCTCTCGCCTCCACCTCCCAAAGTGCTGGGATGACAGGCGTGAGCCACCATGCCCGGTGGGACCTTGCCTTTTGGTGTCCCCCTTCTCCTTTGCCCCCCGCCACTCGTTAGCTTAATCTACTCCTGTCTTCTCCTGTTGCATATCGCCCGCATATGACAGTTGTTATTGCCTGTACTGCCACAACTTCCCTGTTAGACTGTGAGCTTCCTGCCGTGGAACCCAGACTTTCTCGTGGGCACCTGAGTGATTGTCTGATGAAAACTGATGAACAGAACATAGATCTCACAGGCAGGGCTAGCAACAAGAGCTTCTGCCGTGGACACCATGCTTAAGGACTCGAGCAGAAGGGAGTTTTCCGCCTCAGTCCTCCCACTGGCCTGCAGCAGGTGCGACATCCTTGGAGCCCACTGTGATTCCCTGATGGCCTTGGGGATGTGTGCTTGTTGTGTGGTGTTTAGAAAAAGCAAAAGGAACGAGAAAGTAGCGAATGCATTATTATCATGAGCTTGTAACTTGTTGGATAGGGAAACGATCATTAAAAAGCACTTGCACCTGTTTTGGAATTACCTGCCTATTTGTGGAAGAAAAAAGAACCTAAAACAGGCAAAACAACAACAAAGGCGCCTCACCAATCATATTAACATAAGAAAGGGGAAGGAAAGAGACTTTGAGCTTCCAGCTCCTTCACAGCTCATCGTCTCCTGATGGCCTTTGCCGAGCTGGATGCCCATGGAGATCTAATGATACTCAAAGCCTCATTGCCAGACACTTCATCACTTCCTCCATCCATCATTCGCCGTAATGGCCTATGCCACTGGAATAAGTATGGAAATCCAGTTTCCCAAGAAAGTACAGTGTTCTCTAAATCGTCCCGCCCAGGGATTCATTCGCTTGACCCTCGGCAATGAGGAAGAGGTGAACAAAAGGTATACTTTCTGAATTTCCTTGTACGGGGGGTGCCGAGAACAAGTGGCAGCTTTCAGCTTTTTCCCTTGGAACCTGATGGTTCTCAGCGTGAGCCAGGGATCAACAGCATCGGCATCCCTGGGAACTTGGTAGGAATTCAAATTCAGTGGCCCACCCCATGAGACCCCTGTGGGGGGCCAGAGTCTCCTCCGATCCTGCTTTCACTCACAGAACTGTTCCCCAGGGAGTTGCCCACTAACACCTTGTGGCTCCCTGTCTCCTGCTCTCTGGCCCTCTTCTTCCATTCTTCTCCCCGCCACACCCACACACACACGTTTTTATTTTTTAATTTACTTCATATTTTTAGATAAACCCTTCTTTTCTCCGGAGGAGGTGAGCCCAGGGTTTTTCTACTTCCTTGTCCGGCCTTAACTCTCGGACCGGGTGGAAGCTCGGCATATTCTTCACTTTGTCTTTCTAGTCATTCTCAAGGCTTTACTCTGGAGGCAGAGTCTTCTGTGTCTCAGGAGGCCAGGGACAGAGAAAACCTCCCCAACCCAGCTGTCCTGCAGCTGTACTCATTGGATCTTTGGATGCATGAGAGTCTTTAGAGGCTGGGCTTGGTGGTTCAGCCTGTAATCCCGGCACCGAGGCGAGAGATTTGCCTGAGCCCAGGGGTTCCAGACCAGCATCTCTACAAGAAATCACAAAAACCAGCCGGGTGGGGTGGAGCATGTCTCGTTCCAGCTACTTGGAAGGCTGAGGCGGAAGGATTGCCTGAGCCCAGCAGGTCGAGGCTGTGGTGGCTGTGAACGTGCCACTGCACTCCCGCCTGGGCAACAAGTATGAGACTCCAACTCAAAAAAAATTAGTCTTTAGAAACATCATGATAGAAACTGAGTGACACTGTTTGCGAGTGAATCCTGATGTCTCGTTTTCCCAGGGTTTCCTTGCTTTTGAACTGTGCATTCTCGGTTTAGCCTAGGCTCGAGGCTCCTCGCGTGTCCTTGGTCCTTTCTTCTTGTGGATTAGTGCTTATCTGCTTTGGTTTTTTGTTGATAGATCCCCATCTGTTTCCTGTGGCCTCAAAGTTCCAGTCTTTTCTGGTCTCCGATGGCACTCTCTCTCGTTTGGCAGTCCTGTTATGGCGTCGTTCTTTTAGAGATGAGGTCTCACTCTGTCACTCAGGCTGGAGGTGACTGGCCCATCGAATTCCTGAGCTCAAGCGATCCTCCCACATCAGCCTCCCAAGTGGCTGAGACTACGGGCTCAAGTCGCAATGCCTGGCTTTTTAAAATTTCGTTTCTTCTTTTTCTGTAGCGACGGGGCCTCGCTGTGTAGTCCAGGCCGGTTCTGAACTCCTGGGCTCAAGCGGCAATCCTCGCCCCTCAACCTCCCCAGTCGTGGGATCGCAAGCCTGAGCCCCTGCACCTGGCTCCCTTCTTATTCCCGTGCATGTGCTTGGGATGTGGGGCCGGCGGGTGTGGCTGAGTCACAGCACCCCGTTGTGCCCTTAAGAGCCCCCTTTAGCTGGGAAAGTGAGAAGTAGTTTCACCCTTTATGCATCTGTATGTGAATGAGTCTGAACTTGTTCAAACTCTGACATCCATGCTGCGTAATTAGGCTCTTGAAAGATTGTCTGATTATGCTTTGGTCTCCTGATATGAGTTTTTGCTACTTGTGCTACCCCATTTCAAATGATTAGAGTTGACGAAAGGCACCAAAACGCCAAGAATGTATATAAGTTGATACCAAGGGTTGCACATTGAATCGGGGTGTGCAGGGAAACCGGATGAGTGCCTGGAGTGTCGGCGCCTCACAGGGTTGGTGGAAAATAGCACTGCTGAAACAGACCAAGAAGAGCCTTGCACGCGTTTTGTTTTTCTGTCTCATGCTGTTGCCTTTTGCTTTCTTTCTTTTTGAAAGACTTGTAGATAAGGAGAAGCTGTTAACATGTGGAGGAGACTAAGTAAGGTGTTGGTGACATGGGCTGACGCTGCAAAAAGGCCACTCTGGCACCCTTGGGGAGCATGAGTGGAGATGGAATGAGATCAACGACGGAGACGCAAGTCGGGGGGCCAGTACTGCGCTAGGCAAGACACCATGGACGCGGGCAGGGGTGGCTGGCGCAAATCGTGAGGGAGGCATCACAGTAAGATTAAGGGACCGAATGCTTCAGACTGAGTCACTGATCTGATGTGAAGACAGCGATGAGTTAGCAGGTAGGTGCGCACTGATCTAGTTCCAATAGCAGAAACATGGAACCAACCGTGCTGCCCATCTAAACCGGACTGGATAAAATAAATATGGTACATATACACAGGGGAATGTTGGGCAGCCATTAAGAAGGACAAACATATGGACCTCGCAGCAACTTGGATGGATTTAGAGTCGATCATACTCAGTGATCTATCCCAGAAACAAAGAGCAGAGTACCATATGTTCTCACTCATAAATGGACCCTGATCATTTACTTTCCTACTATAAGAAAGGGATTGAGCCGGGCTCGGTGGCTCAGCCTGTAATCCCGCGCCTTGGGAGGCTGAGGTGAGTGGATTGCCTGAGCCCGCGGGTTCGAGACCCGCCTGGGCA
>CAUYQG010040331.1:0-19692 GCA_963574415.1 Tarsius wallacei
AACACTTCTACACTGTTGGTGGAAG
Organism: Tarsius wallacei; assembly: GCA_963574415.1. Classification (NCBI taxonomy): domain Eukaryota; kingdom Metazoa; phylum Chordata; class Mammalia; order Primates; family Tarsiidae; genus Tarsius; species Tarsius wallacei. The sequence goes on from CAUYQG010040331.1 coordinate 26, forward strand.
TGTAAACTAGTGCAACCTCTGTGGAAAGCAGTGTGGCAATTCCTAAAAGCTCTAAATATCAACCTCCCATATGACCCCGCAATCCCCCTACTGGGAATATACCCTGAAGAACTCAAATCACTCTATTAAAAAAGATGCCTGCACACGTATGTTTATCGCAGCATTGTTCACAATAGCAAGAACCTGGAAGCAACCATGCTGTCCATCAAAAGAGGACTGGATTAAAAAAATGTGGTATATGTACACAGTGGAATACTACGCAGCCATAAAAAAGAACAAAATCGTGAACTTTGCAGCAACTTGAATGGAACTAGAGTCTATAATACTGAGTGACTTCTCACAGAAACAAAGAACTGAGTATCACATGTTCTTACTCATATAGTAGACCTTGGTCATCCAACATATTACCATAAGAAAATGACTGACAGTGGTGGGAAACTATGGTGGGGGGAGGGGAAGGGTGATGGGATTAATGGTAGTAAATATCTGTCTGGGGATGGGGAGACACCTCTTATCAACAAGGGTGCCTGAACGAAGCATAGTTGTATACCTAACCCTTAACTGTACCCCACAATATCATAATAAAAAATATTGAATATAAAAAATAAAATAAAATAAAATACATTCTGTCTATATTGTTAAGCCTTTTGACAACTTTTGCAAACTGTAGAAAAACTTGCCCCGATCGCCTCAAAACATTCATGATTTAGGAAATTTTAGTGGCATGAGCCAACAAAACTTTCTCATTATACTGTCATATTACTTCTCTTTAATAAATAGATCACTTGGGAGTTATTTTTAACTAAAAATAAGACCCAAAAATGTGTCTTATATGAGAAGTAGAACTGCAAGATGTTAAGAGTGTTTGTGGAAGACACCTGTGGGATTTCCTTCCCAGCATCTTTCTCTAAATTCTCTTTCTCCAAAGTGCAGCGTTCCCATCAACATTTTTAAGTACAGTACTGTGACTCTAACTTGGACACATGATTATTCCAAGTGTATCCATTTGAAATCTAAGACAATCCAACCCTTATTCTTTGGCATTGCTGGATTTAATGACCACATTTTTTTCCCTGTGACCGAACCTTAAGAAAACATAAAAAGTTTCCAGCCATGTAAAACACAGAAGATACTATCCATTTGCAGGAGGCGACACAGATGGAAGCCATGTGTAGAAATGAGGATGAGAGGTAGAGAGAGGGCTCACTGCACTTAAACATTTGTCTTTGTCTGTTTCTGAGATCCTATAGTTTCTGACTGTTGCTATAAAACACCATACTAACTTTAAATACTTTTTTCTGTCCTTATACTGATTCAGATAAGATTTCTGTCATCTGCAACCAAAATAATCCTAACAGGTATGTGTAAAGTCTAGGGAATGTGATTATGTGACTTTAATTTGCCTCATTATACTTTTATTTCAAAATTTCTATATAAACATCTCTTTTTGTAAGAACACAAAACTATTTCTAAGTGCCTATCAAGCAACAAAAAGAGAAATTCTGTGTGTTGGTCATTTTGTAATTTGTACAACTTTCAATAATGCAAAATGTGACTGATTTAGACACTCATCATAGTATTGTCTTAGGAATCTTTATACTTTACAATGTCCACATTATCACCCTCTGTGACATTTATTGTTTCCCACAAGTTCACTAGCCTTTGGCTATCTCTCACTAAAGAGAGCTATGAAATATCATTGCATTCGTAATCTTATTCTCACCTGTTTTCAAGAAGGAAGACAGACTCGTGTGATGGTTTCCAAAGTAGGAAGATTCTCCCTCTTCCTTCACTTCCTCCTCGTCCTCTCATCCCGTCTCATGATTTCATGGACTATGTATGTATGATCATTGGTCCAAAGTAATCCCATTTATTGTTCCAAAGGAATACCGTAATTTTTTAAAGATGTACTCATTTGTCTACAGTGTGAATTACAAATAATTTGCCAATGAGATAGACTCCTTGAGAGATATGATCTCAAATATAATAGATTCTGATTTAATTTTAATTGACAAATAATAATTTTGTATATTTATGGGGTATAATGTGTTGTTTTGATCTAAGCATAATTATAGAAAGAGTTAAGCAAGCTAGTTAACTTATCCATTGCTTCACAAATTTATCTTTCTTTGTGATGAGAATGTTAAGCATTTATTTTAAGAATTTTAAAATATATGATACATTATTATTAACTGTGGCCACCATGAAGTGGTGACTTTACAACTAATATTGGAAAATCTTTGACACCAATAAAGATGCAGTGCAAAAAAAAATGAATATTGTAAAGGAAAGTTAGTATTTTCTTCAAAACAGGGACAATGTTTGTCAGTATCCATAGAGATGCAATGTGGCCTTAGATACACATATGTTTAAGAGAAGGTTAAAATGGGGTAAATGAGCCGGGCTCGGTGGCTCAGCCTGTAATCCCGCGCCTTGGGAGGCTGAGCTGAGTGGATTGCCTGAGCCCGCAGGTTCGAGACCCGCCTGGGCAACTTGGCAAGACCTCGTCTCTACAATAAATCAAAAAAAAAAAAAAAAAAAAAAAAAAATTAGCCGGGCGTGGTCGCGCGCGCCTGTAGTTCCAGCTACTTGGAAGGCTGAGGCGGAAGGATCGCTGGAGCCCAGCAGGTCGAGGCTGTGGTGGCCGGGAGCGGCCACTGCACTCCAGTCTGGGCGACAGAGTGAGACTCCAACTCAAAAAATAAGAAATTAAAAAAAAAAAATAGAATAAATAAAATGGGGTAAAAGTTAACTTTAATCTTAGCTAAAATTTCTCCCATACTTTGATCATGTATAGATCTTAATGGCATTTCCATTGTATTAGCATCAATATCCTCATTCAGACACAGGTTTTATAAAATAATTCAGAGTCATTAACTGAAGACTTGGTTTCTATACCTAAAGGTATTTGTCATATCAGTTTTTATATTATACCTATTTATATAATTATGATATTTTATTTACTGGTCTATAAATTATTTGATGGCGAAAGGTAGATCATCTCCACATTTATATATGGTTCAGTGTCTTGCCAATTATGTTAAAAAATATTTGTGGAATCAAGGGAATTTGGACTCATGTGAAAAGGATCTCTTATTCCAAAGGTATCTAATATATATTACTAATATAATCAACACAGCTACTATATCTCCTAGCTATCCTTTACCTATCTATTCTTCTCATAAAATATGATACTCAAGGCAAGGGACAAAAAGTGAAAATAACAAAAGAAGAAAAAACTTCACTCATTATCTTACCATGAGCTAAGAGGTGACTCTCCTGCCAACATTTTTCTTCGGGTAATCCTTTTAACCTCAATATGTAGCACAGTTTCTAGTCCAGAGTAGATGCTCAATGACAAATGCTGCAAACAAATATTTTGTATAGATGTCTGCTGATAATTTCTTAATATTGACAGTGATATGCACTGATATGGTTTTTGCCAAAATATGTATTTTAGTGTACTACAAACATACGCTTACCTATAAGCAAGCTTGGAGATATACATAAAAAAGAAGTCATTGAATGTACCCTGGTAACAAACTGTTTTAGCAAATATCTGCAGATGAATCTTTCCATTTGTAAAATTCTAATTTTACTTAAATACTGAAATGTGGTTATTGTTGTTAATAACATGTAACTATAAAGATATAGAAGAATAGCCGGGCTCGGTGGCTCAGCCTGTAATCCCACGCCTTTGGGAGGCTGAGGTGAGTGGATTGCCTGAGCCCGCGGGTTCGAGACCCGCCTGGGCAAGCGAGACCTCATCTCTACAATAAATCAAAAAAATCAGCCGGGTGTGGTAGCGCGCGCCTGTAGTTCCAGCTCCTTGGAAGGCTGAGGCGGAAGGATCGCCGGAGCCCAGCAGGTCGAGGCTGCGGTGGCCGGGAGCGGCCACTGCACTCCAGTCTGGGTGACAGAGTGAGACTCCAACTCAAAAAAACAAAACAAAACAAAACAAAAAAAACCTCATGGAGTGCCTAGAGTGTAGGAGTAGTTGATGTCCTTCCAGTTCCTTCCTTCTTCCAGTAGAATAGCAACTCAGCGGTTGTGTGAAAATCAATCTGAGGTCAATGTGACCCTTTCAGAAGGCAGATTCGAATATTGTATTAGTTTGCTGAGACTGCTGAGCAAACTACCACAGACTGGGTGGCTAAACAACAGAAATTTATCTTCTCACAGTTCTGGAGACTGGAAGTCCGAGATCAAGGTGTTGTCAAGTGTTATTTCTCCTAAGGCCTCGTCCTTGGCGTGGCGATGATCGCCATCTTGCCATGTCCTCAGATGGCCTTTCCTCTGTGCACATGCACCCCTGGGGTCTCTGGTGGCCAAATTTCTGCTTTTTTTTTTTTTTTTGATGTGGTCTCGCTGTGTTGTCCAGGCTGGAGTGCAGTGGTGCAATTATAGCTCACTGCAACCTTGAACTCCTGGGCTCAAGTGGTCCTCCCACCTCAGCATTTTGAGTCCCAGGGACTACAGGTGCATACCACTGTGGCTGACTCAGATTTCTTGTAAGGACATTAGTCCTATTAGATTAGGACCTACCCACAGGCCTCGTTTAAACTTAATTACTCTTCGAACTCCGTATCTCCAAATTCAGTCACATTCTGAGGTTCTAGGAGTTAAGACTTCAGCATATAAATTTGGGGGGGCACATTTCAGCTCATAACCCAGATCATCAGTCAGCAAGCAAGCGGGGCTGGGGCAGTCAGACCGCTGCCCGTGTGGGAGGAGGAGGAGGCCTAGAGAGGAAGGCTTAGACCACGACGGTGCTGGGTGCTTTAGCTCCATCACTGGTCAGGGGAGCCGCCTCCCTCCTGTCCCCATGCCCAAGTGCCCACGTCCTGCTGGGGTCACAGCAGCAGCTGGACTGTCTTCATCTGAGCTCCACAGAGGACCTCAGCGTCTGAAACGATCAGCTTTCACGACTTCAGCCAAACCCTCTGCTCGAATAGAGAGGCCAGGTGCATGGCGGGCCTCGGTTTTATTCACAGCCATGATAATAGCACTTACCAATATTACGATAAAGCTCTTTATGGGCCAGGACCAGCTCTCTGGCACTGACATGCACGCCATGACATAGCCCTATGAGGCTACTATTATGTGAGCCCCCCTAAGAGCCTGTGATGGGCTGAGTCACGTCCGCCCCAAGTTCATATGTTGAATTCTCACTCTCAGTGCCTCAAACCATCTTTGGTACTAAGGTCTTTCACAAGGTAATTAAGGCTAAATGAGACCTCGATGGTGGGCCCTAATCTGGTATTACTGGTGTCCTCATAAGAAGAAAAAAATGTGGACACGGAGGTTCATGGAAGGAAGACCATGAAGAGACAGGCAGAAGACACCATCCGCAGGCCAAGAAGAGTGGCCTTGGGAGCAGTCAAGGCCTGCCGAAGCCTTGACCAGGACTGCTGGCTCCAGTGCTGTGGAAAGGAAATGTCTGTCGCCAAGCCCCCTGGTCAGCAGGACTTCACCACTGCTGCCTGGTGGCTCCCAGAATGACACCATGGCCGAGAGGGGTCAAGCAACAGGCAGCGTCATGAAGCTGGCATGGGAGGGTCAGTGCTGGACTGCTCTCAGGCTCTAACTGTCCTCTGCTGGGCCGACATAGCTTGGGGAGGACTACCAAGTAACAGATGCGATGCCAGAGTGGCTCGGGACAGCCACTGAGACTGAGCACTGCCTGGCATGGGGCAACACACCACAGGGCCTGGGACACCCAGCCAGTGAGGGGAAGGCCCCCCTCTCGCCTCTGCCACCCACATTGTGTGATGCTGGCCAGCCCGCTCCTGCTTTCTGAACTACAGCTATATTTGGTGTCAGATGGGAGCATCGGGTCCTCTGTGCTGCACTGAGTGGTGTTAATGATCAAACAAGATGGTTTTATGCGCGTGTGGTCGAGAGAGAAGGGTAGAGGAAAGGAACCGTATTCGTGTCCTACAAGTATCACTGTGGTTGGTGTACATTGTCCTTGTTTTAGCAAATACTTACCATACTATTATCACGACATGCCAATATCGGGGCATCGGTTTGCTGGGCTTTTTAAATCAGATGCTCAGTCTAGCTTTGTGGACTCCTGCGACGATTGTGAGGATTAACATAGTGAAAATGGCTGGTGCCTATCGAGTTCTTATTCTGCGGTAAGTTCTGTTCTAATGACCTGAATATGGTAGTTCGCTTATGACAATCCCAAGAACAGCCCCATGAAGAAGAAACTATTATTGTAACGGCTAGCTTACAGAAGAGGACACTGAAGTCCAGGGAGGTTAGGGAACTAGGCCAACGTCACACAGCTAAGCAAGGGGAAGAGTCAACACTCAAAGTCAGGTACACTGGCTTCTGGATTGGACACTGCTTGAAGAAGAACTGAGGCATGGAGGATGGCACGAAGCGTATTGCCAGAGTAGCCAACGCAACCAAGTTGTCATTACTTGGGATGGGGGTGACTTCAGGGATTATTTTTTTAGGGGGAACTCAGTTTGGACACGTTACGTCTGAGATGCTTATTCTTTGTCCAAGGAGATGTTAAATAAGTCCAGATGTGGAAATTGAAATCTGTCAGCAAATAATAGTATCTAAAGGCCAGAGGTGGGGATTAGACCACCTAGTGGGTGTAGATAGTAAACAAGGGACCCGAGAACCACGCCCTGGGCATCCTGGTGATTATAGGTCGAGGAAATAAGGAGTCAGCCTAAGAGACAGAACAGAAGGAGTGGGCAGAGAATTAGAAGGAAGACCCGTGAGTGTGGCTTCCTGGAAGAGAAGAAGGTGGTCAGGGAAGAGTGACCAGCTGCGCCCAGCACCGTTGACAGATTGATTAAATCGGAGAAGGGCACTGGTCCTCTGGAGAAGAGCAGTTCTGGACGGGTGAGACCCCTGGCTGGAGTGGGTCCAGGAGGAAGCGAGAGAAGAGGAATTGGAGACCGTCATTTCAGAGCTTTTCTTCATAAAAGGAAGTGGAGAAGCAGGAGGGTAGCGGAAGGAGAAAGTCGTTTTGTTTTGCATTTTAATGTGGGAGAGAGAAAAGCTTATTTGAGACAACAGGGATGCGCTGACAGAGAGGGGAAAAGAATGGGGAAAAGAACGGGTAGAGCAGGGATGGGGAATTCTGGAGGACATCCGTGAGTCAGGAGAGAGGGTGAGACCTGGCGTCCAGGGAGGGCACTTCTTATTTTTAGCGAGAGTGCAGACGACTAGAAGGAGACGACACATCAGCCTGGATGTGGGCAGGCGGGGGTGGGTGGAGGACTGGGGGTCTGGAGCTCCCCTCGGACCACTCGAAGGTTCTGGCACTCACCGAGCTGCCGTCTGAGCCCACAAGCAAACCGAAGCTCCCTTCCCGTGTGCTTCCATGGTCCTCCACCGTGAAGCCAACAAAACCTGCAGTGCCCAGTCCTGCTGCTGCTAATGTGTCTTTGTTCCTGCCTGTCCGAGCGCTGGAGGGGAGGGGGCAGAGGACGCGTCACCCCCGCTGTTGCTTCCCAACGCTGAGCACCTACCTTAGACGCAGTCAGCACGCAATACAAACCGGGTGAACTGAGTTGCCTCCAGTGTACACATTTCTCTGCACTTGGGCTTGAAGCTCGATTTTGTGTGAGTCCATCGTCTTCTGTATGGATTGGCGGACAGATGATTTGTCCCACGCAGGCAGGGTGTGGTGGCTCACACCTGTTAACCCAGCATTTTGGGAGGCTGATTTGTGTTTCGATTAAACCATTCTGTGAGCCATTGTATCAGCTATTTATTGTTGAACTTAATGTCTTCGAAGACTGGCAAGCTTTGCTCATTTTTACAAAGACTTGGTCCTTCCCTGGGTCACAGAAGCATCCCAGCAAGGTTATAATAGGTGAGAGGATGGAGCCCCTGCTGTCATTGAGAGATAGTGTTCAGGGTGCCGATCACCTTTTTTCTCAAAAAAGGGGTAAATTCACCGTAATGGGCATGTCATAACTGGAATCCCTAGAAGTCAGTGAAAAATGCTACCATTTGGGTAAAAGGTGTCCAAGGAACATCTCCTTAGAAGAACTGTCTACGGAAGAAAGGCTACACCACCAGCTGGGTGTGTACCTGACAGAAAATGCGTTTTTTTCACTGCCACTTGGTGTTTTATTAAGACTTAGAAAAAGAGGAAGAAACAAAATAATCTGCAAATGGACTCGTTTACTCCTGTACATCTTTTTGCAAGCTTCAAGTGACACTAAGATTCACGTCAAGTGTAATAGTTAGCTGGGTCGTGGGAGGTCGATAAGATCCACCAATAATACTCTTTCAGCAGGAAATTTGATATGCCATATTGGTAAGGACATCATAGACTCTGGGTTCAGGCTCACATCCCGCCCAAAATGACTCAGTTTTCTCATCTATACAATGGCATGATAATGCTACTTCATGGGTCGTGAAGAGATTTAAATGATTTAATGCCTATAAAAGTCCCACACAGGCAGGGTGTGGTGGCTCACACCACTGCACTCCAGCCTGGGTGACAGAGTGAAGCTCCAACTCAAAAAAAATACCTAGCTGCGTTCTACTTTGGGTTTCTTTTTCTTTCTTTTTTGATCTTGGCACATATATCCTTTTTGCCTAGTACACTTTCTTTCCCCCCTACGTCTGGCTTTTATTTTCTGCCCATTCTTTTTCCCGTGTAGAAAAATCGATGGGACCCACGAGGAAGAAGACAGCCTTGAGCTGAACGAGGAAGGCAGGCCGGTGCCCACGCGCAGGCCGGGCCCCCCGCTCTGCAGCTGCCACTGCTGTGGCCTCCCCAAGCGCTACATCATTGCCATCATGAGCGGGCTGGGATTCTGCATTTCCTTCGGGATTCGGTGCAATCTTGGAGTTGCCATTGTGGAAATGGTCAACAACAGCACCGTGTATGTTGACGGAAAACCGGAGATTCAGGTGGGTGTCCATCTACCGCCGTCTGTCGATGTTCTGCTCTGTGAAAAACATCACTGCAGCTCATTCAGAGATGTGACAAAAAGGCAGATGGCTACTATGTGCCGGGCACCGCACAGAGTGAGGGGACAGAGTGGCGCGCAGCCCGGGGGGGCCTTGTCCTCATGGAGACAAGTGAGCAGTGACAACCTGGGGCTGGAGCGACAATGGGTACTGGGACCTGTATAGAGGGGGCCAGCCCAGACTTGAATGTCATGCAAACATTCCCAGAGACAGTGATGGCTGGACTTGACAAAGGGGTTTTGCCGGGGTGGGAAGAAGAATGTCTGAAGAAAAAGAAACATCATGTGTGAAGGACTGTGGTTGTGGGGGGGAGAGAGAGAGACAGAGAGGGAGGGAGGAAGGGGGGAAGGGGATGGGGGAGGGAGACCAGGAGAGGGAGGGAGAGAAAGGGGGTATTTTAGGAACTAAGCCAGGGTCCCTTCACCTTTTCTGTGTCATGGACCCCTTTGGCAACGTGGTGATGGTCTGTGAAACTTTGTCAAGATAATGTTTTAAACTCTTTTTCAAAAATAGTTTTTTTTAGCTGGGCAGGGTGGCTCATGCTTATAATCCCAGCACTTTGGGAGACCAAGGCAGGAGGATTGCTTGAGGCCAGGAGTTCAAGACCAGCCTGGACAACATAGCAAGACCTCATCTCTACAACAACAACAAGAATGAAAAAAAAAGAAAAAAAAAATTAGCCCGGTATGGTGGCATGCACCTGAGTTCTAGCTACTCAGGAGTACTCAGAAGGCTATGGTCGAGGCTGCAGTGATCTGTGATTGTGCCACTGCACTGCAGCCTGGATGACAGAGCCAGAGCCTATACCTTAAAAAAAAGTCTTTTCTTTATTATCAGGGTGAACCTCAGAATTGTTTTAAAGGATGCTAAAGAAAGCCAACTGTATTCAAATATAGATATCAAAATATTTAAAAATCACATTCGTGATATGGAAAGGTAAACTTCTTTATGAACACATAAGAAGACAAAGTCTAGCCCTGAGTTTATAATCAACATAATCTGAAGGGTGACTGATGTGTCAGCAGTCGTTTGAGGCAGTGGCAATGACTGTAACAGGATTTGAGCCTGTTTACTATTTCCACAGCGATAGTCACAGGTACCGATGACACAACGCAGGGACTGACCACGGTTGCTTGCACTCACAATTGCAGAAAATGCTAGATTGCCGTGAACAGTGAAAATAAAGAGTTCCAAGCTCACAGATGCACAGGGTTCCGTCGGTTGGGAGGGAGGTCTCTCCAGCACCGTCAGCAGGCAGCAGGTCAGGCGAGGCCTAGAAAACCCTGTGGGAGTCACGGCTGGGCTGTGAGCTGCAGGTGATCCAGTCGGGGCTCTGGAAGGAGGGCCAAGCACAGTGAGGAGAAGTGGAGGCCGCAGGAGGCCCAGCTCGGAGGCTGCTGTCCTCATGAATGAGCAGATGCCAATTAAATAGCACTGTTTCGGGAATCACAGGAAGCATAAAATTTGTTTTGTTTTCTTTTTGAGTCGAGGTCTCATTCTGTCGCCAGGGCTGGAGTGCAGTGACATGACTCTGGCTCACTGCAGCCTCAACCTCCTGCGTAGCTGGGACTACAGGCACGGGCCACCACACAGCTAATTTTTTGATTTTTTTGTGAAGACAAGGTCTTGCTATGTTGCCCAGGCTGGTCTCAAGTTCCTGGGCTCAAGCTATCCTCCTGCCCTAGCCTCCCAAGCTACTGAGCCACTGCGCCCAGCCTGGTTTGTTTCTTAGATGATAGACCTGGAGATGTACTAAGGTTATGAGGGAAAAGAAACACCCCTCCCAAAAAAGTAGGCCCAGTGGACCCTCCATCAGTGCATGCTTCATTGAATTAGACACATACACTGGAAGGACTCACATGGAAACCTCATTTGCAGAGAGGCATTTGACAGTTCTCTGGTCCCTGCCCCTACTGGAAGAAGCACTTGGATTTGAGTCTTCTAGACTGGGGCCTGGGAAATCCCTGCTCTCAGGCTGTACCATGTGGAAGGTGTGGCCACCACGGACCCTGCACCGTGCTGCGTCCTCTGAGGTCCTCAGGGAGGGGCATGAAATGCAACGTTGCTTGGACTGACTTGATCACAGAACGCTCTCTTTCACGCCCCATCTGTTGGCATCATCTATACTGTCCCTTGCCAAGCACTGCTTTGGGAAAATTTGATTTCAGTCCGCCAAAAAAGAAGTCATTGGTTGGCCTGCAAGCTAATTTTTTTTTTTTTTTTAGTAAAGAGATTATTTTGCCAGAGGAAGATAGCACCATGGAGATCCTTCTAACTGGTCTTTTTGATGCCACAGCAGAATCTGTCCCAGAAGCATATCCTGTCCTGGAGGGGGGGAATAGAGGTGGAGGGGCACAGGGGCCTACCATGCATTTTAGAAATAAAGAATGATGCATATTAGCGAGGTTTCAGATGTGTATCACACGCTTTCTTTCAGCCTTTTGTGAGCAAGGCCAGATAATTAAACCTGTCTGCTGAGGCCCAGATTAAAAATGAGTTGCTGCTTTGCATTTGTTTGGTGCCTGAAAAGATAGGCCTAGGTCCACAGAGTCGGCAGTGAGGCATATGGGAGAGACATTTTGATAAACCTAAGAAACAAGCCAGTGTAAGCGCTCCCGTTTCTGGGGTTTGAGCTCTGGCGTCATAGAGAAACTGATTAAGATCTGGGATGCGCTTTACATCATTTTCTCTGGCCTCAGGAGGAGGGGATTGGAACCAGAATCTCTAGCACAACTGCGATTTATAGCATTCCTCTCTGGTCCTAATAGAACAAAGCTTACGTTTCAGCTGAACGTGTGCAAACAGATGACAAGATTCCACTAATTGTATTAAGAAAGGTTCTGAATAGCTGGTACTTTTGTTTGGTTGTGTTTTTTTGTTTTGTTTTGTTTTGTGGGGGGAAACTAGATATTTTGCACTGAGAAATCTTTAACTCTTGACTTCAGAAGAGGAGAGAAGTAAGCAATATAAATAAGTAGATCCTTCGATCGCCTGAGCCCAGCGGGTCGAGGCTGCGGTGGCTGTGAGTGTGCCACTGGCACTCCAGCCTGGGCGACAGAGTGAGACTCCAACTCAAAAAAAAAAAAAAAAAAAGTAGATCTTTCAGTATGTGGCATGAGTTCTTCAAGTGGCATGAAGGGTGATTTTACCTAAGATATGGATAGTCATTTTTTTAGTTTAGCAGTTATGAGTTAAAAACATGTGAGACATGGAACAGTGTCTGGCATATGGTAAGAAAAATACAAAGGCTGAAGTCTGAGAAACCTTGCGATTTTGTTCTCCTGTCTCTCAGGAAAAGTCCAAAGTCCTTCCATGGACTGTGGGCCTTGCGGGGTGAAGAGGATGGGCTTTGGAACTGGCCAGACCTGATCCAAACTCGCCTCTGCTGCTTGTCAGCCGGAGGGCCTCGAGCAAGGTGCTCAGGTCAGGGCTGCTGGTAGCAGAAAAGAGTTGTGCTGTGACACTCGGAGGGTGAGGGGGTTATCTCGGGCTGTCGAGGGAGCTCGGAAGTCACCCACCAACCGCAGGTCTGTGGGGTGTGCCTGTGGGGTCTGCGCCCTGGACATGGGAGCAGCTGGAGGCAGAACTGAACCCAGGCTGGACTTCACTATGGAGAGGAGAAGCTGTGATTCTCTCCGAGGCCAAGGCCGCAGCACAGGCCGGGGGGAGTGCAGAGCAGAGTTCCTCCTCACAGAGCCCACTGTCCTCTGCCAAGGGCTCCAGCTGCTCACCCCACAAGGGCTCGTCTGCTTCTTTCTGAGTGGCTCTACTTTCCTGCGTCTCTTCATGGCCTGCTTCCTCTTCCATGGCTTCTCACTGCTTCCAAAACTGCAGCTCTCGGAGACTTTGCCTCACCAGGGAGCTGGTCTGCTTGGCCCTGACTTCATGACTTTGTGGGACTTGTTTCAAGGGTCCACTGCTGTCTCACCAGAATCTCTGAGTTTGGGTTGCTGTGTGTGTGTGTGTGTGTGTGTGTGTGTGTGTGTGAGAGAGAGAGAGAGAGAGAGAGAGAGAGAGAGAGACAGAGAGAGAGAGAGAGAGAGACAGCTATGGCTTAGCTCTTTCTAGCCTGGTGTCCAGGTGTCCAGTCAGCTATGGTGGCTGCAAGGGAGAATTTGAAAGAAGTTTGAGCAGAGCTGAACCGACGTTTCTAGCAATTCTTTGCTAACCCTCATTGCACTTGTTGTAAAATGGGAATAAAAGCACTGCTTTGAAGATCAGGTGAGATATTAGCTTCCTAAGGCTGCTGTAACAAATTATCATACTCTTGATGGCTTATAGCAATGGACATTTATTCTCTCATTTGTGGAGACCAGAAGGCCTCACACTGTCTGCTGGCTTCAGCGGGGAGTCCCTCCCTGGCTCGTCCAGCTTCTGGGGCTCCAGGAGTCCCTTGGCTCGTGATAGCATCACTCTTGTCTCTGCCCCCTCTCCGTGTGGCCTTCTCCTCTCTGTCTCACCACCCCATTTGCTTTCTCTTCTAAGGACACTTTTCACTGGATTTAGGGCCCAGCTGGATAATCTAGGAGTCCTCATTTCAAGATGTCTGATGTTTTCACATCAGTAAAGACCCATTTTGCAGATAAGTAGCATTTACCGGATCAGGGATTCAATGTGATGTCTTTTGGGGTCCGTTTTTGGCCTATTACAACACCTGACACAGTGTTGCATATCATGGTCATGGCTTATGCATAGGGCCATGATGATTTTTTTCCCTTTATTTTTAGTTATTAAAATTTTGATTGGATAAAGGTGCTTGTCATGAAAGCCACCCCCTTAATAACCGTCTCAGTGCACAACACATTATTATTGACCATAGATACACCATTGGACAGCAGGTCTCCACTGCTTATCCACGGTTTTTGCTTACAACCTTATGGCCATTGACCAGTAAATTCCTGCCTCCCCATCCCTTCAGCCCCTGGCAACCGTCATTCTACTCTCTGATCCTACGAAGTGGACTATTTTAGACACTCCTTGTAACTGGGGTCATGCAGCATTTGTCTTTCTGAGGCTGGCTTATTTCCCTGAGCGTGACGTCCTCCAGGTTCATCCAAGTTGTTACACGTGCAGAAGTCCACTCTTTAAAGACGGAGTAGTACTCCATCGAATGTATGTGCATGTTTTCTTTATCTGCTCATCAGTTGGTGGACATGCAGGTGTTTCCACATCTTGGCTATTGTGAATAATGCTTCAGTGGACAAGGGAGTGCCACTACCTCTCAAGACCCTGACTTCAGTTCTTTTGATCGATGCCCAGAAGTCATATTGTTGCCGGACCAGAGGACGGGTCTACGTTTAAGTTTGGAGGCAGCTTTCTGTGTTGCTCCCTTCCTTCTTTTAGGTCTTTACTCAAAAACCACCTTCTCAGTGAAGCCTTTCTTTTCATTCTATCTACAGTTTTCCCCCACCTCCCCCTACCCAACACTCCATATCTCTTCCCTTGCTTTGTTTTTGTTCTCATCACTGGGCATCCTCCAACCCAACATGCCCTCGCTTGTGTCTGCTTCTGGCATCTCCACGGGCAGGAATTTCCGTGGTGGTTCAAGGCCATGTCCCCAACGCCTAAATCAAGGTGTAGCACATATTAGGCAAACAGTACAAGTGTAGCAAGCTGATTCCAGTGAATGATCGTTAGTTCCTTTTTACCCTTGAGTTTCAACTTGCTCGTCCGTAACATGAGAAAGACAGTGGTGAGTACAGGCCGATGTTACGTGTACTGTGATCGCCTTGGAGGTAAAGACAAGTCTTGGTTGGGTTTGAATTTACATGCCCAACCTCTGACCTGGCACTAGGATAGCTCCAGGTGAATGTCTAGCAAATGGACAAATAGATACATAAACTTGTGACTGAAAAATAAACTCCGATGAAGGTTTATAAAACGTGGTATGCTGATAATCAGGGACCCTCTTACTCCATACTTCTGTTTTGACATCAATGTTTTACAGAGCTACTCATTTTTTCATTCATTCAGCAAATATTTATGTGCTCTGTGTTCCCGGGTGTTTGTGTTAAGTACTAAGACCATGAGTCAAGCAGGACGTGGCTGTTCTCTTATAGCTTCTTGCCACCTGTGTGGAACATGGACACACGGACACGTGGACATCCATTCACTGAGAACAGCACAGTGTAAGCACCGTGGCTGTAAGACAGGTCTGTGGGACAAGCCCAGGAAAGGTGACCAACTCAACTGGGCGAGTCAGGAAGCTTCTTCAGAGGAAGCAGCATTTGCAATGAGTCTGAAAACAATGAGTTACTTTGCCAGGAGAACAAGGTGAGAAAAGGGATTCAGCAACCCGAGAGTTGTGGAAGGCGGCGTTGCTGCCTTTGCCACTAGCAAGATAGCAGTCGACTGCTAACGTGTACGAGTCCACTGTGTCCCAGGCACTGCCCTGTTCCGTAATGAGTGGAGTCTCTCAGCAGAGGGATAACATGCTGGAAATATCCATGGCGTTTGTCTCCACACATCCCACGGGAACGTGGAATGGGTCTTAATATCCTCATTAAGAAAGGAGACTTCAGATTCCGGTTCCCTTTGGAATCTCACTAAAGTGGTATCGAATAACCTCGTAAATTATTTATTTTGTGTTTTCTTCACAAAACGTTTTGTTTTCCCTGTTCCCCTTAGCGCCCATCACTATTTGGTGTACCAAATACGCACACACGCATACTTTCATCTTCTTCTCACTAGAAGGCGAGATGCACAAGAGAGGGGCTGTTCTGTTCACTGCTGTATCTCAAGTATGCAAGATGCTTCTGCAAACAGTTGCTGAATAAAGGAAGGAGAGAAGGAGCCCATGGGGTTACGGTGTAGGGTCATCACTGGGAAGTGGCATCCAGTATCTGCTGGCAGAAATAACTGTATCTGCTTTCTTGTTTCCAGACAGCACAGTTTAACTGGGACCCGGAGACTGTAGGCCTTATCCATGGATCTTTTTTCTGGGGTTATATTGTGACACAAATTCCAGGTGGTTTCATCTCGAACAAGTTTGCCGCTAACAGGTAAGACAAACTGATGTCGCATGTGTGCTGCACAGGTTATGACGCGGTTGTGTGCCTTGTAAAACCTGCCTGGTTGGCTCTCATCTTGGGGGTACAGAATGAAAATTAGGAGCCACCCCCATAGATGCCCTTCACTGAGACCAATCTCCGATGATCCTGTTTTTTTTTTACCTTGCAACTCCTTAAGTGACTTTGTGGTAGAAAGAGCATTGGACTCTATCTAAATCAAGAGAAATAGCTTCTGGTCCCTAACTGGCTCACTGGACGACCCCTTTCCTAAGCCACTTTTCTGCCCTTTCTGGGCCTCAGTTCCTCATCAACAAAATGGACTAAATTGTGTTTTGGTTGCCTTTGCCCAGTGGCATTCTGTAATTTATATACTCGAGTTAATATCGCACAATACCACAGAGGTTTTGTCGCGTGAGTAGGAGGCTTGCTTTAGTCGGCGAGATGTGTCTCTAATGCCCTTGAGACTCTATGGCTGGCACTGGAGTAATTAAGTGTCCAGGAGCACAACGACTGTGTCTCAGGAAGCAGTGAGTTCTCTGTCACTAAAGGTATTCAAGCCGAAGAGGATGGCCACTTGGGGGAGATATTGTAGAGCCTGTCACATACTAGAAAAGGTCCCTTCCAATTGTATTTCCACACGACTCTACAGAAACGAATTACATGAAGTGCATTACATTTTATAAAGCGTTTTTTCAAATTGCAAAACACAACTCATGAGCTGGTTGTGAAACCTATAGTGATCTACAGGTGAGCATTTTTTTTTAAAGAAAGAGAAACAGAAGATAATCACATAGAATAAAACAGAAAATATCTGAACGTTGGTCTTAAAACTTGTTTCAGTTATATTTGTGTGTACGCGCATGGACTGGATTGCAATATAAAATATATTTCGTTCATGGGTCAAGGTTAGAGAAGTTTGAAAGCCACTACCATCAGACTTAAATATAGCATTTAGATAGCGTAACTGTATCCATTCACATTCTTGTCTAATTTGTGTCTTTCATTTATTGCTACTTACCTACTGTATTCTTTTAAGAAAGAGATAAAATATTGGCTGCTGTGGTCTCCTTGGTGACTGCTTACACCTCTGGCCTAAAAGGAAATTGCACATAATCTGACTTCCCAGCACACAGAAAGAGCTGAAACATGATTAGCGGCGTGAGAAGGGAAGAAGGCACTGCCTGCCTTTCTCTTGGGACACCTCGGGGTGGGGGCTAAGAGGTCCACACGCTGTTGTGTGCTTGGTTGGTCCCAGGACGTGCTTCCTGTGTGGCCAGTATTTCCTTCTGCTAAACTGAGAGCCGCTCGGGAAGCAGGAGATACAACCTCAAACATGCAGAGGGTCATGCTCAGGAGGGGTCAGCGAGGGGGAACCAGGCAGGATGGAGGGCCTCCAGCAAGCGCACCTCAACCTGGTCGGTTGCCAGCGTTCCAGGTCATCATTCTGGCAAAACATCCCTAGGTTGCCAAAAACACGTTCCTAATTGGTCCAGGGACTGGAGCTTGGGACTCATAGCCATATAGAGCGTAGCTTGGGGTGCACCCGACCCTCATACAACATCTCTTTCCTGGAATTAATTTATGTCAATTTCCACTTTTCTTTTTTTTTTTTGCGTTGGAGTCTCACTCTGTCGCCCAGACTGGAGTGCAGCGGCCGCTCCCGGCCACCGCAGCCTCGACCTGCTGGGCTCCGGCGATCCTTCCTCCTCAGCCTTCCAAATAGCCGGAACTACAGGCGCACACAACCACGCCTGGTTAATTTTTGATTTATTGTAGAGACGAGGTCTCGCCAAGTTGCCCAGGTGGGTCTCAAACCCGCGGGCTCAGGCAATCCACTCGCCTCGGCCTCCCAAAGCACTGGGATGACAGACTGAGCCACCGAACCCGGCCAGTTTCCACTTTTCATGAGCTTTGAGGTTCCTTTTCAGTGTCTAATGAAGTGAACACTGCCCGGGACCTTCCCCGGTAACACAGTGCTTTGTCCTGCAGGGTCTTCGGAGCTGCCATCTTCTTAACGTCCACTTTGAACATGCTCATTCCTGCTGCGGCCAGAGTGCATTACGGATGTGTTATGTGTGTCCGGATTTTGCAGGGTCTGGTTGAGGTAGGAGACACTTTTCCTTACAGTTTTTGGTGCTGCTGGAGACAGCGTGGTCCTTTAGAAAACTCAGCTTTGAAGAAAGCCTTTTACTTGATTCTCTTACATCTTCTGCTAGTGCCGCTGCCTCAGCTCTCTGGCTATGCCTATAATGACAAGTGCTTTCATTAGAATGCCATGTGTGATTTTACACTGGTGCCCAATAAAGAACCTCTCCCTGGCGATCTTCGAGATCGTTGAATCCAACCCCCTTCATTTTAATAGGCGATGAAAGTGAAGCCCAAACCTTCCGCTCACAGGACAGGGGCTCTCTCCACTAGAGGAATTTAATGGGCATATCAATAAATCTATAACTTTCCAGGGGTGTAGTCTGACGCAGACCCTTAACCATGAAGGAGCCAGAAGGCCAACATTCTGGTCACTGCCGGCCTGTGGTCTCTGCTGCAGTGGCTCGGCGCTGTGTCGCAGGGCAAGAGCAGCCAGAGACAGCGTGGGAGCAGAGACACGTGGTTGGGTTCCAATAACATTGCTGAAAACTACAATTTAAATTTCATGTAATTTTTGTGTGTCATGAGATGTTATTCTTACTTTTTTCCCCTCATCACTTAAAAATGTCAAACACTCTTAGTTTGTGGATTCCGCAAAACAGATGGCGCGCCAAGCCGGCCGTCCTCCAGCCTGACGGAAAGGCGTCCCCCAGGCCCGGTCACCCGCCTCTCATCCTCACACTTAGCCATGCCAACGTGCAGCTGGTACTGGCATCTGCCTATTGTTTTCCCCAGATCTGACATTTAGAGCAAAAACCAAAACCCCTTATTCTCAGCTAAGTGTCTTGGAAATCATGGGTTTGATGTGCTAGTTACAATTTGTTCAAAGCATACTGGAATATATATAAAACAGTGACAATTAAGCCTGTAGGTTGTATAGCGCCTCCAATCCAAACGTAGCCACACTAGACGAACGCGCACCGCATGCTGGAAATACTGGTGTGGTGGAAAAACGTTGAAGACTGAGCTCTGGTCACTTAATGGCTCTGAGCCTCAGGCCCCATGTCTTGAAATGAGAGGATGGACCGGCCGATTGTGGAAGTCCCTTCCTACACTGGTGTTCTACAATATCGTGAAGTGTAAACATAAAGACCTTTTCCTCATTCCCACCACACTTACATTTGAACTGCCCTTGAATTTCAGCATCTGTGCTGTGTGTCAGAATAGCTCCATCATGTTCGTCGGTGTCTATCTTAGTCTGTTTGGGCTTCTAATAACAGAGTATCATAAACTGGGTGGCTTATAAGCAGCAGAAATGTATTTCTCACAGTTCTGGAGACTGGGAAGCTTGAGATGAGGGCGCTCGCAGAGGCGGTGTCTGGTGAGGGCTGCCTCCTGGTTCATAGAAGGCCACCTTCTCTTTGTCCTCATGTGGGGGAGGGGCCGAGAGAGCTCTCTGGGGTCTCTTTTATGAGGATTCTCATCCTATTCATGGGGGTTTCACCCTCCTGACCTCATCGCCTCCCAAAGGTCCGTCTCCAAATACCACTATGCTGGGAATTAGGTTTTAATGTAGGAATGTGGAGTCACACATGCCCTCTGCAGCAGTGTCCA
>CAUYQG010040335.1:0-34022 GCA_963574415.1 Tarsius wallacei
TGTGGTAGTACACGTCTGTAATTCCAGCTACTTGAAGGCTGAGGCAGAAGGATCGCCGGAGCCCAGCAGGTCGAGGCTGCGGTGGCCGGGAGCTGCCACTGCACTCCAGTCTGGGCGACAGAGTGAGACTCCAACTCAAAAAAAAAAAAAAAAAAAAGACAGATATATGGGGATATTGTCTTTTCATGAAGAAAAGGGATATCTATCTCAGATTGGGGTAGAAAAGTTTGAAAAAAAATGTCCCAACATAATTAATTTCCCATCTAAATGTTTAAGAATGTTTATAATTTTTACCCCATGTTTCAAAAGGAAGCAAAAATAAAGGCATTAAAGCTTGAAACAGCATACCATAGGCGCAACACAAGATCAGGTTTAGAATCTGCCTTTGTTCATGCCTAAATAGCTAGCATCTTCTCTAGTGTCATCTACATATTAGATTAGATACTCAGTTACTGTGTGATGAATGAAGTCATGCGTGGATGCATGAATAAATGAATGAATGGACAGCATCTACAGATAATCTGAAGCCATGTTCTTATGATAAAATATAATTTATAAGCTAGGTTTGGAAAGGGATGTGGCTGGAGAGAAAGATAGGAGCATACTATTGATATTCCCATGTGTCAAATTAAAGAGTCACTTTAGGTTAAGACCTGCTGAAGAAGGAGGAGCCAATATAGAAGAGGGAAACCTAAATATTCTCTTCTCAAGTAACCAACTTTTAGTCATATCCATAATGTAGGGAAACCTTCTACAACATGATTGAGAAAGTGTATTCTTTTGTTCACACTAACATTAAGTTTATACAGGGGATAGAGGAAAAGGATAGAAGTGAGAATCAATGGTCAGTGCACCAGGTGGCCAAATTTAGATACTGAATAATAGATGGGGAAAGGGGGAGATAGTGCTTTCCTTTTTTTAGTGGTGGAGGTTACAAGATAAAAGGTGATGTTGAGACTAACGTCAAATATTTCAAGAGAGGGTCAATTATTTAATGATTGAAAACTAATAGTGTGCAAGTCACAAAGGATGCTAAGTGTCAGAATGAGACACTCTGACTCAAATGCCTTTGACTAGAAAATGCAGAGTCAGATTTTGGAGAACATTAAAAGAAATGACTTGACAAACACTTATAATAACAATAGCTAACTTTACTTGGTATGTATTACACGACATACATTTCTTTAGTTATTTTATGCATTTAAATTCTTTTATTCTTACTAACACTTTAAGGAACGGGTACTATTATATCTTTTTCTTTACTGATTAAGGAGTTTAGAACAGACAGAGTTGCTGAGCACCTCACCCAAGGTCATAAAGGTAGCATGATTTAGAACTATGATTTAAACATAAGGAATCTGATTGAAGGGAATGTAGTTTGAATACTGTTCCTTGCATCAACGTGGAAGAAACTTTAAACTACCTTTGTCTTTGCTAATAAAAACTCAAAACTGTTAAAATTTTTTTTAAAAATGGTTTTACTCCTTTCAGTTAAAGCAAAAGTTTTCTTATCTAAAATTGAAACCTGAAATATACATTCAGTTTATTATGTTAGTCCCATACCTTGCAAAACTCTTTTACTCTAATCATGTTTAAAACATCTAGGTATACATTTCAATAAATACATGCCCCTGATCTTTGTGTATTTAATTATTAAAATTAGTATAGCAATAATATAAGCATTGGGAATTATTATTGTCGATGGAGAATTTCAGAGTAGCAGTGGAGAGCTATTTTCTAAACTATACTCACATATAATATGGGATATATTGTGCTTTAGGAATTTACTCTCCTCTGTCACATATAGTACTTGCTTGGGGGTTATGTCAGTATATTATTACCAGCAGTGCTGCAATAGCTGTAAGCATAAAGTGCACCTTGCTTTGCAGTAAATTTCCCACACTCTGTGAGGTAGTCAGCAGTATAGTTGAACTCAGACTGATGGCAAAAAGAAACTGACTTTTTCAACTGTGACTATGACAGGCAGTAAAACTAGAGCAAAGCTGAAGTTCACGATACATGACATTTTTTAAAACAAAGAAAACCAAGAAAGATATAGTATTCAAAGACAATATTGAAAATGACACCTGGTATACTTTGCAACCCCAGAGATTATCTTTGCTTCTCTTTTATTCTTTCCTCTTCCTCTTATCTTTCTATTTTTATGCTCTTTTTTGTGCAGTGCTTAAATCATTAGTTCATGTTTAAACAAATCCAAAGAACACACATACAGACACATACTTAAGATTTTTAAAATATAAAATCTGCTTCTCCTTGAAATGTTATTATTCAATTTTTCTGTTTCAATTTACTTATAATTTTGACACATTTTGTCGGTTTTTCATTATAATTAATAGATAGTCAAAATATAAATTCTTAACCTCAATTTTTGCTCAGCATTTAAGTACTTTCTAAATCATGACTCATATTTTCCATTTTGATTTATTAATTAGGAGAAGGTGAATTTTTCTAAACTAAAAAAAAAATCTATCTTTAGCATCCATTAACCCTCATTGTACTAAGCAAAGTTAATTTGGAAAAATAATAGAACAATTACTATTAGCCAATTTTTAATAAAGTAGCTTGTATAAGACAATTTTTATTTGAGAAAAATGTATTGTCTTTTAGAGATAATAAAATAAAGGTTAATACTTTAAACTTCCCTTTTTATAAAGGAAATGTAAAAATGTCTGAACGGTCTCATTCTTTTAATTTGGAGAAGATGGCTGTTTTAAAATGTCATAATCCTATCACATTTTCTTTGTTGTCCCAGCTATAAGATGAAGATAATGTGAACACATTTTAAAGTTTACTTAGGTTACATATGTGATATTTCATGCTACTCACCAGTAATCGACATCTCTCTTCTGTGCACAAGAGGATATTATGTTTCCCCAACCCCTGAAATAAATATTGCCACATATTTCCCTTTGGACAATGAAGTCTACACACTAGTTATAGCTTTGCCTGTTCCCCTTTTGTAGTGGTCATGGTAGAATACCTTGATAGGGAGTTGCCGCAAGGTTAAAGCAGTCCAGAACACTGTGCCATAAAGTGGGAGTCAACTGTCCTGGAGAGTCACTCAAATTTGATGTAGCATTACAGAGTAAGAAATAAACTTTGATTGCAATGCCTTTGAGATTCTTGCATTGCTTTTGTACGAAAACATAACCGCCTATTCTGAGTTTTAAAAAATAAGCCTTTCCAAACTCAGTGAAATGTGGCACAAAATTAAAGTATAACATATTTATTTGCTCTTTACAACTGCTACATTTCTTAAGGCAGTTGTATATGACTGATCTCAAGAAAGGGGTTAATTAAAAATTATATATGTACATATTTGAAAATAAAATCAATAGCAATTAATATATGAATCTTCTTATTTGAAAGAAGAGAATGAAACTATGACACCAAATTGTACTCATTTGTACTTAATGAACTAAAACACACACACACGCGCACACACACACACATACACACAAACATACATTATTCACTAGCAGTAGTTAAATAAAGGAAGGGTCACATAAACTTCAGTAAGAGTGTTAGCAAAGGGAGAGAGAATAAGAAATGAAATGAGGCAGTATTAACACTGTGAAAATGTTCCTAATCACACTTTCATACCCAGAATTAGTATGTAGAACAAACTTCTCATTAATAGCCTTCATTCTTGAGAGATGTCTTCTTTGACATTCTCGTGACATTCCTCTTATAACTAGGAAGTAGAAGAAGCAGCTATTTTGAAGATGTTGGTGACTGTGAAAGGTGAATAACCAGGACAACTCTCTCTTATAAGTCAAAACTCTAGTGCTATACCTTGAGTTATGTCATAAATCCAAAGCCCAGAAATACATATTAAAACAGGACACACAGTCCTAGCTAAATAAAGACACTCTTGGTCAAAAATATTTACAAATCTTCAAAATAAAAAGCAAGCCATAGATATAACAAAAAGAACATTACACCATACACTTTAGGTCAGCTAAGTAGTTCCCTTTCCCTAAATTGCTCTAAGGCTTTAGAAAAAATGAATAGAACAGAAAATTCAAAAGAACTTTGAATTTTAAAAGAAATGTGGTAGAAAAATGGTCTTTATATACAGCAAAAAAATATTCATTCACTTTCTATCAGAGCATACACAAAATTAAACTGAGCTGTCTCAGCATAAGAAAGAGAGGGGGAAGTCCACACATGATAACAACAAATTTAAACCACAGAACTCTCTGAAAATGAAATGCTGTAAAGAAAATTTGGGCAAAAAAGACAAAAACTACTCTTAGATATTATGGAAACAAAAATGTGTCTCTCTACCATATGTCAAAGCAAATAAAAAGCTTGAAGCACAATTCCTAAGCATAAGTAAATTGGAAAATTAAAACAAAGCTATGACAATTTATTAAAATAAAGCATGAATAAAAAAATGGAAGTAAAAAATAATGAAAGAAGAAAGAAAAACAGCATTAAAAAGTGCAAAGTGCCTAGGCAAAAAGAAAACATAATCTAAGAAACCACCACAAAAAATTTTTTGCAGATTTTTTGGGGTTATAAAATGGCACAATAAGAAAATGAATGCAATAAGTTAATAATTTAAAAAATTAGAAAGATTTCAGACTTAAAACAAAATTGTGACCAAAATAAAATTGAAGAAACATTAAAAAAATTCAGAGTAAATTAGGGAATAGGTACATGTAATAAGGAAGGCTTAGGGAAGAAAATGAAAATGGAAACAACGTTGAAAAAAGTCAGAGAGAACTCAGAAGTATATAAAAGTGAGAAAAGTAATTCGACAAAGCCTCCACCACCTACCAATGGGGAGAGGAGCTCACTAGATTCTTACACGATGTCATGTTGGAAATAGTTGCTCCGTGTGAAAGAGAGAAGCCTTGCTCTCCCCCAAACCCAAGAACAATGCACTGAGTTTGTAACAGGGTTTGTGGGTTACAGAGTCCTTACACACGCCCACACACACAGGTCAGGCTGTCATCTGCGCCATCTCACACCTGGGAGCACGCCAACCTACCCTTTCTGGGCTCAGAGACAAACACAGAAAATTGTGGATGGTCAATAATTGAAGGAATGCTTTCTTCCTCTCCGTGTATGCATCCTTTCTCGGATCAGAGCTTATGGATGTGTCTGTTTTTCATCCCTTCCCCACTTTGACATTTCCCGTCTACTTAGAAAATGCCAAATGAGAGAAACACGAACCGTGAGGTTCTTCAACCCCACACTTGGCTGGTCCATGGGTATATGCCTGGTCACTAGAGAGCTGTCACTGTCAGTGTGGCAAGAGGAAAACTCCAAAAGGGATAATTTCTTTTAAGAATAAATCACAATACTTAAAGGGAAGAGATCTTTGAGAATGCAACCGGGGAGTCAGAGCCTGGGCTTATGTGTTTAAGGAACGGTTAACAGCAATGTGTAGGAAGGAATGGGGAATGGGGGTTTTCTATGCTTTTAAAGCAAGGATGTTTGTTTAAGGAAAGTA
The DNA here is from genome assembly GCA_963574415.1 of Tarsius wallacei. NCBI lineage: Eukaryota > Metazoa > Chordata > Mammalia > Primates > Tarsiidae > Tarsius > Tarsius wallacei. The sequence goes on from CAUYQG010040335.1 coordinate 5,486, forward strand.
TGTGTGGGGGAAGGAAGGGAAGAGAGGGCTCTTGTGAGAGAGGGGACGTGGGGAGATACACACCAGCAGTCAGAGGGCTTCTGTGCCAACAAGAGCACCAAAGAGGCAGTTTTCATAGAAAGTGTCTGCATAGTCACAGAGGGAAGGTGGTAAAGTGTCAGGGCTGCTGGTCGGTGGGCTTCCTGGTCAGTTAGATCCACCCCACACAGTCTCGATGGGCATCCTGGGTTTTTCCATCTTTTCTCTGAAAGTCTCCATATTTCTACCAAATGTCTTCTGGAATTAAACTGTGTCACTGAGAGACATGTTACAACTGCTTTTAAAATCCTCTGATGTCCATCTTAAATAAGAAAATATAATTGCCAAGACAGCCATTGCTACAAGTTCGGTCTCAAGACATCTAGACATCAGAAGTCAGAATATAAATTGGGGAGACATTTTACTGGGTGTGAACATTGCAAAACCACAGAGAAAATGGAGACTTCTTAAAAGAAGGAATACCAGCATCCAATTATGAAGGGCACATATTGGTTAAAGATTATGTTCATTGAAATGATGAGTTTGAAGAATCATTTATATGAACTTATTGGCTCATGAATATACATAACTTAAATATTATAAATATGTATAGTTATATTTTTGGTATTTAATTATCTTCAAAGAGAAATAAATGTAAGACTCTCAGCTTTTCACCAATGAAATTATGGGCTGATTATCTACAAAGTTATGAAAATGGTGAAGAAACTAAAAGATCTTATCTCTACATATATGAAACTTTCTTCTTTGTGTAAATTTAAGTCAGTATACTAACATAAAAGCATAGTTCATATTTTGAGTGAAATCAAACTTATTTCAAAGAAAATATTTCAACATATAGTGAATCATTCCATTTCAGAAAACAAAAAGTGTTCAAGCCTTAAATCTTGCAAGTTTCATACATGTTGGATCATATTTAGTGACTGAAGGGTTAATAGTCTATGCATACAGTAATTAAAAATAAATTGGTCTCTAAGCTACCTAATTCTCAATGTGCTAAATGAGGCAAACATTTCACTTCTGTAAAAATAAATTTCTAATTCTAAAACATTAGTTGAGCCTCCCATCGAGGAATTCTGTGATGTTTGTTCATTTAGCGAAGATATCTTTTCAGACTCATGAATATTTATGAACCACAGGGTTCAATCCAGTATTATAAGCAGTGAGCACTAGTGTCTCCCAGACATAACGGTGCTTTTAATTCTACCATGTCTCCAGATACGCACTGGCATCTTGTCACGCTTGAGTGAGCCATGCAAAATAGACCTGCCATCTCATCCAAGTACCTGAAGCGCAAAGATGAGAGGAGAATTTAATGAAGCATAGATTGTCGTTTAGTTGAAGATATAGACCCCTTCACTGTAGCACAATTAAATAAAACATAATAGAGGCTTCTGCTCATCAAGCCCGGCCACCTTTTGTTTTGCAGACAGGAAACCTATGAGATCAATTAACATCTTTATTGTGGTGTGTGGTGCATGGAGCGTAAGTGCATTCTCTCTCTCTCTCTTTTTCACACACACATGATGTGTAATTAAGAATTCACCATGTATAAGACACTGTGTTCAATGCTGGTGGGAGATCTAAGATTAATCAAAATGGCCCCACTATCTGCAGAAAACAATAGGCTTTATCAGATGCCAACAGTCTGGCTTTTTTTTTTTTTAACAAAAATGCTTTTATGCACCTTTTCATGCTAAAAGTATGAAAGGCTCTGAGATTTGGAGAAATAGCAAATATAGCGGTTCAGTTTAAAAAAAAATACCGCCAGACTCGGTGGCTCAGTCAGTAATCCAGCGCTTTGGAAGGCTGAGGTCAGTGGATTGCCTGATCCCGCGGGTTCGAGACCCGCCTGGGCAACTTGGCAAGACCTCATCTTTACAATAAATCAAGAAATTAGCTGAGCATGGTAGCGCACGCTTGTAGTTCCAGCTACTTGGAAGGCTGAGGCTGAAGGATCGCCGGAGCCCAGCAGGTCGAGGCTGCAGTGGCCGGGAGCGGCCACTGCACTCCAGTCTGGGTGACAGAGTGAGACTCCAGCTCAAAAAAAATACCCAGCTATTTTTAGGATGACGAACTCTTTCCTGATTGTGATCCATGTTAAATTTCTCAGTCTCCTGGATGTGTCCATGGTGTGACTACGTACATGAAAGCCAACGGCTTAAACTTTGAGGGTAGAGGAGGTAGAGGGGCTATGGGAAGTTTAACAAGGATTAAGTTCACCCACTGTCCACTTGCTGTTCTGCAGGAACTGTGGTGCCCAGGAGATGGGAGTGACAACCAACTGAGACTACCAGGTCCAGGAATAGAAATAATGTCTGGTTGACAGGCCAACCAGGTTCAGAAAATGAGAGATCTAAAAATCCACACATCATACATGATTTTTTCAAGCATCTATTATTTTAGACACTATTTCTTGAGTGCTATGGATGTAAACACTTAGGATGCCAGTCACTAGGCATAAAGTAGTGAACACAACTGAGATGGTTTCTGCCTTTCTGTCATCTACAGTCTGATGGTGAATGGTTGGCTGTTACAAGATGAGGCTGTGTTACCTACCACTCCTTCTTGTTGTACTATCCAAGATCCCATTCGGCATTACTCAGTACATGTAGCTGTTATGTCTCTTTAGACTTAATTGATTTAGAACAGTTCTTAAATCTTTCTTTCATTTCTTTGGCCTTGACTCTGAAAAATACAGACTTGTTATTTTAAAGAATGGCTCTCACTGGTTTTCTGATGTTTTCTTTTGATTAGAATCAGGTAATGCTTTAGGGGAAGAAATACCATAGAAGTGAGTTTGTGCCCTTCTCAGGACATCATGATGGGAGAGAGACACATTGCACTCTAGAATAATCCAAACATGGCATAGTTTGTTTTATTTCCTACTATTACTCTGTATTTTTTCCCTAGCTTCTTCTATCTCCATGCTTTAGATATCTATCTTACTAATGTTTACCTAGTCTAAACATTTCCTCTAAACTTGAAAACTTCTCTTAGAGCATGTTATACTCAAAATATCCAAGATCAGACATGGTCTTCCATTAAGGGCTTACCCTTACACGGTATTTCCCATCTCAGCTAATGGCATCACCATCCAATTGATGATGCAGGATAAAATTCTAAAAGTAACCTTTGATGTTTCCTTCTTCTCACCCCTTCCCAATCAAATTTGTCCTCAAGTTCTGTCAATTTTACCTTCTTAATATTTCAAATGATTACTTATCTCATTCTTCACTGACAACATTTGCGTACAAGACACTATCACCTCCTACAAGTCTACTTGGCAAAATATACTAAGTGATCTTCCTGTATCCACACTGGCCCCTTCCACACTTTCTCCACATTGCAAGTAGGGAGGATTCTCATCATGTTATTTTGATCAAGCCACTCTTTAACCCCACCCCCAAATCCACTGTAACTACTTCCTATTGCTCTGAGAATGAAGACCAGAGACATTCAGGTCACTTACAGCTCTGCATGGTCAGACCTTTCCATATCTCAAGCCATCAGCTCCCTCTCTGCCTCCAACTGCACTTAGCCTTTTAAAGTTCCTGGAACAACTTGACCCATTCAGTACATGCTGTTCATGCCTTTCTACTCACTTGGTTAAGCCCCATCCACTCCTCAGATCTCAGATTCAGGGAACCCTTTCCTGACTGTGTCAGTCTAGGTAAAGTTGTTTGGTTATATACTTTTACAAGCACAATACTTATCTCTACTTGTGATTTAAATTATTAATTGTGATTATTGAAATAACTTTCCCAGTAGTGTGCAGGATCACAAGAACAAAGGTTGTATTTGATTTTATGCACTTGTTTATCCTAGTACCTACAGCATCTAGCATGTACTAGGTGGCCTATAAATGTAAGCTGTAAAGGTATGCTGTAGAAGTCAGTGGCATGAACAATGTCATGGAGAGGAGCTGAGACCATTCATTAGGGCTGAACTTCTGCCTTAAGGAAATAAACATGCCTTTGAACTTTTGGATCTCCAAGCATGAAATATTTATTGGGAGATGCCATCACAAAACCAAAAAGCATCCCTTTTAATCATGAGCATTGAGTACTCTTTTTTTTAAGTTGGCGTCTCACTCATTCAGGCTGAAGTGAAGTGGCACGATCACAGCTCATCGTGTCCTCAACCTCCTGGGCTCAGATGATCCTTCTGCCTCAGCCTCCCAAGTGGCTGGGACTACAGGTGTATGCCACCTCACCTGCCACAAAATTTTTTTTTGTGGGAGGTCTGATTAAGTTGGCCAGGCTGGTCTCAAACTCCTGGACTCAAGCAAGGCTCCTGCCTTGGCCTCCCAAGTTGCTGTGATTATAGGTGTAAACCATCACGCCCAGTTGAGTATTGGGTTTTTTAAAATTATTATTGGAAAGATTTCCTGAAATGTGCTGAACATATTATTTATTTGAATTCCTCAGGGGAAAATATCCTTTTTAAATTTGTGCTGACATAGGTTTATAAACCTAACTTTAAAATGAGGATCAATGAAGAAGAAAGCAAAGATGAGATTTCTATACCTATTGCTTTTCCAGATAAGTCCATGGCTCTCTATTCCCCCAGTCTTGGTCCTGACCATCTCTGCATAAAGGAAACAGACTGATGACATTAACTTCCACAGCATTTGTCACACTTGTGACTTACCTTCATTACAATCATCTTCCGGCTCACCTGTATTTCTCTTTGATCTGTGCAATCTTCAGTCAAAATATAGCTAAGGTTATTTTGCTCTAATGAAATTTTGTTGTCATAGATTAGGTAAATGTCAAGATGTGCTGAGATAAAAGAGAAAGAAAGTTGCTGCATGCTGCTTAAAAATGGCCAGGCCATTGATTTTATTTAGATTCACAATTTATTCTAATTTCCTGTAGAACTAAGTAACTTTAACTTACCTCAAGCAACATACACAGTTGTGTTTAAAACCTGTCTTTGTGAATCAGATGACTCTTGAGTTTGCCAACTGTTTGCCATTTTGAGTAATTCTGCAGCAAACTTTTTTTACAAGTGGTAGGCCTGCAGGACAGAATTAAGAGGGACTTTCAACATCTATGAATCTGAGATTTTTGTATAATTTGAGTTTTAATAATGAACATGGAATACTTTTGAATTTAGCAAAAAAGCAATACAAACTTTTTTGAAAAGAATCCATTTAGTAAATTATTTTTCAAAACTCAAAGTTTAGCTTCTGCTTTCACTTATAATTTTGTGAATTATAAGAGTTCATCCCTCTCACCTAATAACGAGGACAGTCCAGGTAAGTTACACAATTAGGGTCTTTAAAACTAATCAGAGTAACACAGATGTGAAGAAAAGAAAGTGAACTAAAATCCACAGTGTGATTGACCATTCCCAGGAAAGAAAATATTCATGACTACTCTTATGTGTGATGCAACAGAGGAAGGAGATGTCTGCCACAGGAGGAAGTGACATAAAACCAGACAAACTCAATAGTTCACAGTTGCTCTTGAGCTGGTGTGATAGATTAAAATCCCAAAGAGTCCCCAGCCCAGAGCAAGTCCACCAACTTTTTCTTGAGGGGTTCACCTAGCATGTAGGGGCAGAATGCTAAAGGCTGGCTTCCCCATAGACAGTTAGGATGGCTTCCAGCTGAAGGATGCAGTCATTCACATTGTATCACCTGTGCACTTTATACAGACTGTCCCAACACATTCACCCTGGTCTTCCTCCCAAATTCACGCCGTTGTATTCAATAAAGTAATTTGGTACCAGAAAACAAAAGGTACTCACTTACCTATGAAAAAATGTAAAACAAATTAGCAGAGGTTGGCAGTGTTTCCGTGGTGGTTGCCTATTGACAGCGGAAACTTTGATCTATGTGTTTTGGCTTTTATTTTTAACTAAATGAAAGTTTGCATTTATGACAGTAAAACATTGAGCAGTCAGTTTCAGTGACTAGGTTTTCTCATTAGTATTTTAAATACATAAATATATTAGCTTTTTAAAAAAATGTTTTAGGCTTTCTTCAATACAAATGATTTTATAGAATCCATTGTCTTTGTGTTTCCTGTTGCACCCCTCCAGGCCTTATTTCATTATCATGCATGTTTAACCTACAAGATTCACTCACACAGCGATCATCTTGCTTTCTAAGAATTATTAGATGGGCACAAAGCCTTTGAGCCAAATAATAGTTCATTCTTAGAAACAGGAAGCAAGACTTTGCCAAGATAAAACAGGCCCAAACACCAAAGGTTCAAGGTCAGTTTGAAACCAAAACCGCAAATTTTGATTTGATCTAAACTTGGCAGCATGAGACTCATATGCACTGTTTCTTGTATTGTATAAAGGAGATACATATACTCAAAATCTAACAAAGGAATACAGGAAGACCAGTCTACACTAGCAAAACATTCAGGAAAGGATTACAAACTCAAGCCTATTTGAGGGAACAAGGATCTGGAGTCTCACAGTCACTAACACACCTAGAGTAAGTTCACAGAAGGACAAGTGCTTTCGGAGAAGTCAAGTAAACTACTGAGGTGGGTGATAGAGCACACAGAGGTATGATAAGTACAAATTTGGCCTCAGAAAGACAGTCCAAAATAAGAAATGAAAGATCCAAAGATAGTTTAAACATGAAAAAAAAAAGAATTTTGAAATTCTCATTTTCTGACTTTATATAATACAGTTAACTAGACTAAAATCCTCTTACCTGGGTATCAGAAATCTAGAAAGTGCCTTACAGTGCTTTCAAGTTCCTAAAAAGACAGTGGAAATATACATTAAAACATCTTATTTTTAAAGTGCTACTATGAAATAGCTAGAAACTGTCAACGGATCTCATGGAATGCACTACTGAAGTTGCTGGCCCTTCAGTGTGTTTCTTGAAGGACTTCAAAAGCAGACCATAACATTTTTAAAAACTTTTTAAAAACTCTGAAATATAGTATACATGAAGAAAAATCTAAAACATAAACATAATGACATCATAAAACGAAATATAATGAAACTATCACATGGGTCAACAGCTAGAATCACCTCCACAACCCACCAGGCCTCCCTGAGGCTCATGACATACTGAAAATATGTTCATGAAAATAACTTCCTCATGTTTTTGGAGAACAAAAAGAACACTGCAAATCTTATCTTCAAAAATTCATTTATCTGATAAGTAGCCTATTCCAGACTCATCAGAACAGTCTTGCTTAATTAAAATCCACAGTAAGCCAAGCTTTACATGTAGCTTCATTTCAAGATACAAGTTAGAGATAATAGATGTAGGCAGCATGGAACAGAAGACTTGGCTTTGCCTGAGGGTGTCTTGCTTCATGACAATATGACACTGTTAGACTTTGAGACTCAGCCATGGGCTTTCTCTGTGGTCTGAAAAGACAGTTTCCTGTTAGAGAAAACAGGCAGACATCAAGGTCTAAAAAATACATTTGTGCATGCGTGTCCTCTTTTTGACAGTCATTTCAGCCTTCTCGGTGACATGTTCTGCTCCAGGCACCAGGCACGTGTCATCATGGTTATTATTTAATGCACTGGTTGTCTTATTACTGCCCGTTAGCTTATTTTTTTCTCCAACTATACTATAAGGGTTGATCCAGCATGTTCTATTGCTGCATCCCACAACCAGCTTCATGCCTAGAGCTCACTGTTCATCTCATGCACATCATTGATGGAGCTTTCAGCCTGGTCCAGGGTGGTTCAGGGGACTTGGAATCTGAGCTTGGCTCTATCATGATCCAACACTGTGGTCTCAGGTAGGAGGATGATGTGCTTGGTTCTCAGTGTTTTCATCTGCCAAACAAAGATGATCTGCAAGATGATCTCTAAGATACATTCAGCTCCCTAATTCTTCAACTCTGCTTATTACTCAGAATCTTGATGAGAAAATTTTCCAAAATGACAGCACTCAATTTTCACAAGAAATGGAGAATCTTGGTTGTTCTCACCATTCTTCAAGACTGTGATTTTTCAGATGAAAACAATTTTAAAAGCAAATGATACATATTTACCTTTCTCAAACCCACTGAAAGGCTCAGCAGATTGGGTAGTCAATGGCAGGACCAATGCAAGAGACTAAACGCCACCTAGTGGACACGGTTCCAGACGGTGCCTTCTCGGCAGGACCAGGCAGCTTTGTTCTCTGTGGCTGATGAGTCCTACCCAGTTTCTCCTTCCTCCACCTGACATAACTCCCCACTGTCATTGCTTTTGCTCATTAAAAACCACAAGAATATTTGTTTTGGTAGGAGAATATGTATTTATTTGCGTCACATTCGAGTTTCTTTGTACCCATTTGCATTGCAAGTGTGGTGTGGAAGGCATTTTAGGGAAAACAAAGTCCAGCAAGCTCAGACTGGGTCTTTTGAGTCTCTTATCAATTTGGTTTGAAAACAGTCCTTGAGTATTCAGAGCACCTGGACGAGGCAGACAGAGAGGGGTGGCAGGTTCACACATCTCCCAGGCAGAGGAGGCTGGAGAGACCAGCCTCCCTCCAGCTCCTCACCAAAGGCTCCACGTCTACAATTGTCCTTGTTTTAAAGGAAGACCATTTAAAGACGAGTCCAGGGCTTTGGACAAGGAGAACTACTTCTGTGTGAAGTGGAATCTTTGCCTGGATAATGTTTTCACTGAGTTTAAGGAAATCCAGGTGACTGCTGCTTAAAATGAACAAAAGAACACAATTATCCTGGGGTTGGTCTCTCTCTCTCTCTCTCTCTCTCTCTCTCTCTCTCTCTCTCTCTCCCCCCCCCTCTTTCTCCCTCCCTCTCTCTCTCTCTCTCTCTCTCTCTCAGAAAAAAACATCTATGAGTTCTGCCCACTGAGGTTCAAAGAAGCTTAGGAAAGGTAGTCTTGCTTAATTACTGAGACATCAAGAGAATTGGCACAGGCCTCTAGCCCTGTTTCTGATGCCTCTGAGGTACTTTTTCATTTTCACAGCAGAAACATATTCATTTAAGCAGAGCTAATGATTCCTTCCAGCAGCCCCTGGTCGGCCAGCTATTCACATTGCAATTGTATCACCAAGACTCTGTATTTCTCTAGCCTTTCCAAAAACATTTTTTTTCCTTTCATTAGTTTTTTTTTCCTGTTGATAAGTGCCTACAGCCAGTTCACATTATGATATTTTAATTTCTATTTCCTACAGCCATCAACCTAGTGTAAAATTTCTTCACTTCTCTGCAGACTTTTTGTTTAACTTCTCTTTCTCTGACATCTCTGTGTTTCAAGAAACTGTAAAAGTTTCCTGAACCCCCAAATAATTCTTTTATTGATCCTAGTATCTATTTAAATTAATGTTGTCTCCCTCCTTCTTCCTTTCCTCCTTTTTTCCAAAAAAAACTCATTCAAAACAGTTCTGAGGTATAATGCAATCTCCCTGAGTTCTTCCCAGGGAGACATATTTGCCAATGGCAATTCTTGAGAGCTCATTCCTAACTAAATGCTACCAAGGATTCTGCTGAGATCTCTATGTAATATTCTTCCCCTTCTGGACAGGGAAAAAATATTACTTATTCTTGGACAGGTTTTATTGGCTTGCTCTTTTTACTTGTACTTTCTAGAAGAGGGTATATAGGTCAATCTAAACAGCTGAAAAGAAAAAACTCAAGAGAAACATAAAGAAATCACAACCCTAGAATTAGCCTTGGTCATACTTCCATCACCCACTGCTACCAGAGGAAAATACACGGTCATTCACAAGCTGCCCTTGCTCCTCTAATACATTCCACACCCTCAGCAAAATCTCTTTAGAGGCCATAGAAACACACCAATTTCAAAATAAATGTACCAGTAAATATACATGCAATAACTATCTATATTTATTAGATGTCTTAGGTGTTGGGTAGAAAATAGAAATAAAGATAATACATAGTTCTTGGATTCTGAGAGACTATATTATTATTTGAATGGCAAAACTAACATTTGCATATTTATTTCGCAGCAGAAATAAATATCCTGGGGTTGGTTGGTATGTTCTAAATTAACCTAACTTTCCTATAGAAATAACGGCAGAGTTCAGGCTTGTATTGTTGACCAAGAACTTGATGCTAAACCTTTCATTGACTTAATCATGACCACCATATTGAATTAAGTGTAAATAGTACACCTGTATGGTATAGATGTTTTTAACAGGGGTATCAGGAAGTCAAATACCAAAAAAAACCAAAAAAAGGTGTAGTTGATTGCATGGTATCCCAACAACAACAACAAAATATGTCCGAATATTAACTCCCAGAACCTGGAAACATGATTTTATTTGGGGAAAAAAAATCTCTTTGCTGATCTAATTAAGTTAAGTCTCTTAAAATGAGATCATCCTAGATTATCCAGATGGACCCTATATCCTATGACAAGTGTCCTTATAAGAGACAGACCACAAGAGAAGAACATTTAAAGACAGAGCAGACACTAGTATCTGCAGCTACAAACCAGGAAACCCAGAAGCCACCTGAAGCTGGCAGAGGCAAGAAAGGTTTCTCCCCTAGAGCTTTGGAGGGAGAACAGACCTGCCAGAACTTCAGTGCCAGGCCTCTAGTCCATAACCATGACAGAATAAATTTTTGTTGTTTAAACCACTAAATTTGCAGTAATTTGTTATGGCAGCTACAGGATACTAATACATATGGCGTCTTAATCTGTTCCTGTTGCTCTATGACAGACTAGGTAATTTATAAACAAAGAAATTTATTACTCACAGTTCTGGAAGCTGAAAACCCAAGATCAAGGTGACTGTGGTTTGGTGTCTGAACAGGGCTTGCCCCATTTTCCAAGATGGCACCTGTTGCTATACCCTACAGAGGGGAGAAACACTGTATTAGCAAACAATGGAAGGGCAGAGGGCTTAGCTGGTTTCCTCCACTCTTTTATAAGACTACGAATCTCATTCACAAGGGCAGAGTCCCCATAGCCTAATCACCTCCCAAGGGCTCCACCTCTTAAAACCATCAACTTTGGAGTTAAGTTCCAACAAATAAAGTTTGGAGGGACACACACGTTCACCATAGCACATGGTGGACAATCCCATAAAACCTTTTGATAGTTCCATTTGACTTGCCATAATTCCTGCCTTACCTTTACTGTAATGAATCAGACATTACAGGTATAACCATACAGGAGTAATGAAATTCAGTAGAGTTTCTATGGCGATTGTAATAGCATTTTTGAAGAGCTGTCTGAAGGTGATGATAAAATTTAGAGAAATGTATCCCTGTGTAAACTTATTTAAAGTTATTTTAATTATTATTTATTTTTTGAGTTGGAGTCTCACTCTGTCGCCCAGACTGAAGGGCAGTGGCACGCTCCTGGCCACGGTAGCCTCGACCTGCTGGGCTCCGGCGATCCTTCCACCTCAGCCTTCCATAGCCGGAACTACAGGTGCGCACTACCACGCCCGGCTAATTTTTGATTTATTGTAGAGTTGAGGTCTCACCAAGTTGCCCGGGTGGGTCTCGAACCTACGGGCTCAGGCAATCCACTCACCTCAGTCTCCCAAAGTGCTGGGATTACAGCCTGAGCCACTGAGCCTGGCCAGTTATTTTAATTATTATTGTAACTATTTATTTATTTTATTTATTTTATTTATTTTTTATTTATTTATTTTTTTTGAGTTGGAGTCTCACTCTGTCGTCCAGACCGGAGTGCAGTGGCCGCTCCCGGCCGCCGCAGCCTCAACCTGCTGGGCTCCGGCGAGCCTTCCGCCTCAGCCTTCCAAGTAGCTGGAACTACAGGTGCGCCCTACCACGCCTGGCTAATTTTTGATTTATTGTAGAGATGAGGTCTCGCCAAGTTGGCCAGGCGGGTCTCGAACCCACGGGCTCAGGCAATTCACTCACCTCAGCCTCCCAAAGGCGCAGGATTACAGGCTGAGCCACCGAACCCGGCTATTGTAATTATTTAAAGATTTAGGTAACATGTAAAGGCACTAAGAAATAAGCTTTGGGTCATCCATTACCTTTAAACCAATGTCTTTCTGTCTTCTTGAGGCAAGTCAAATTTTAAAATTATATCGTTTCTCTTATATGTAACACAATTGAAAAAAACAAGATTATAAATCTTTAAGATATTTAACTCAATCCTTTTGAGCACTTCGATATACAACAGTGTTATTTCTTCAGTGTGGAAGCCTTAAAGCTATGCTTGGGTTTGACGAACAAAGCTAGAGTCATGCGTTGTTGACATTTGAACCTGAAAATGCATAATTAAAACATCTGTATCTTAGACATATGACTGACATTTTTTAAGTGTCAACTGTTTGCAATCATTATTTTTTCCCATTAGTGATCTTGTTAAGGGGAAAAAATTGAAATATAATTCTGAAAGAATGAAATTTATTTCAAAACAATGTCAGGTACATAGTGGGCACTCAATAAGTATCTGTTCAATGAATGAATCTATTCAGCTAGTAGTTTGACTTTAGGCCGACTTCTGATGAAGAAATGCAGAATTAAAATAAGCCTTCTAAAGCTGAAGATATCTGTGGAAAGTCAGACACAGCTGCAAAATGAAGTCCATTATTTCTTTATGCAGAAAACACCGCTGCAAATTCCCGAAGAGGCTGGAAGATGGAGGCTAACCTGGAATTAAATGGGAGAGGGGGTAGGCTGGGTGCGCTGGAGGGCACGCAGCCAGCTCTAAGGAGTGGCCACCACTCAGCTGTAGCCAATTGCTGCCATGCGGAAATTTGAGCCTAATGTTGCCACTTGTCTCATATGTTCAAGAAAAGCCAGAAATATAGACGAGAACACTTGCCATTTTAAAAGTTGGCAATGAAATCACTTAAAAAAAAAATGTTCCATGTTGGCCAAACAAAACACATCTGCTGGCCAGATAGACCTAGAGCCCGCCAGGCCGGGTCCACTTCTTAGCATCTTCCACTTTTCTCTACTTCCCTTGGATTTCTTTCGATTTCCTCTTCCTTTCTCTCTCTCCTTTCAGCTTCTTGCAGCACTAACTGGCTAGAAGCCAGCATCAAGAAGAGACGCTGCGCAGGGGTGATGTATTCTGACACCAGGATATAGCTTCCTGGGAGCCAGGCAGAAGCAGATCTGGGACGTGAGGAAGTGGACTGTGGGTGTTGTACGTGCTGGGCGTGGTCTATGGTTTCAAGAATATCTAATTGCTGGAATGTTACTTAACCCCTTTAGTTCTTAGTTGCTCCATCTATTAAATGGGATAACTGCACCAATATCCACTGTATAGTTATCATGACATCAAATAAGACAATAGTTTTAAATGAACCTTATCAACATAAAAGGCCATACAATTATTAATCACTACACTAATTATAAATAATGGAAAGATTATTTGTGTGCCAGATGTTCATTATTATAGTTATAGTCACAAGAAATGTGCATAGCCAGAAGCCAAATGGTATAAATTAAACATGCTGTAGCGAATTATACAAGACAGTATATAATTTAGTGTAACTTATGGGGTAGAGACTAGAAGTGCTATAAAATTTCAGAGGAGAGGAAGATTAATGACAACCAGAGTGAGAAGAGAAAGAGTCTTAGAGAGAGGGAGACTTATGCTAGACTTGGAAGGCTGCAAAGGATATGCAGAATAGTACTGGGTTGTTTCAGGTGCCAAAACAAGGTTCACTTTAGAATTATACATATTTTTATGAATATGTTCTGTATGGAGCACCGAATAGATGTAGTTGTTGCTTTCTCAAACTTCATTCATTCATTCATTCACTCTATTGGCATTTTTTGAGCACCTGTATGGGCCAGGTATTTTGATAGCTACTAAGGACACATTGCCCATGCCCTCAGGGAGCTTATCATCAAAACATAAAGTCTGTGAAATTCTAGGTTAAACAAAAGGAAACACTCTTGGGTAGAATTGAGTGTGTGTGTGTGTGTGTGTGTGTGTGTGTGTGTGTGTGTGAGTTTAACTGAAAGATTTTCCAGATCTTTTAGTGTCTTTGAGTCTGTAAATATAGAGAAAATAGTATGGTACCGTTCTTTTACAGATTAGCAATGGGACCCATTGTTTAAATTTAGAGGTTCTACACTTGAAAAGTTGTCTAGAGGCTGAGGAAAAAATATTGAACATATCATTTGAAAATAGAAACATTAGACTGCTTAAAAATAAATTTACCTTATACTTCCTGATATGTCAGATTCCATGTATAATAATTGTAACCAATTTAAGGATTACTAAGATAACTGAAGGCATCCAGGAAACTCAGATATTCTCCCCTGTTATTAGGGCTTGTGTGTGTGTGTGTGTGTGTGTGTGTGTGTGTGTGTGTGTGTAATGACCATGATTCACAAAATATAAAACCATTTGAAATTGTTCAGTCATGTTATTATTATATACTTTATTAATTGATAGAATTTCTACCATAGAGTTGTTCTCATTTTTTTTGATTTTTAAAAAAGGATTCCCTGTAAGACACACATTACAAGCAATTGTACACATACAAGTGTACCTTTAAATTTTATTTAAATAGTCTTAACTATTTTGTTCTATTGTGTTCTCATTAATATAAAACCTTAATTTAGGATCTTTAAAAGTTATATGAAGAAACATTATTTTCATATAAAGTTGGTGTGGGCAGGTCTATATCTTATCAATAGCATAAATGTTTGGAATATGAGATTTGTGTGAAGGATTTTCAATGAAATTATTATTGTGTTCTCCCCCATAGTTCATCCATTGTTCTATGTAATTACCAATAAATAAACAATTGGTGCAAAAAATTCTGTGCTAAGGTTCAAGGTAGTTTTATTTCAATTATGATAGGTCTTTCAAAATGAACTTTATACTTGCTTCCTTTCATTTCAACTTCATAGTTTTTTTTAATAAAAATGTCAGATGTCTGTCTATTTTTGAGGGATTAAGTGCAGAAGCATTTAAATGATACTCTTTTTAGAGTAGAAAAGTAGCATAGATTTTTTTAAAAAATAGACCATCCAGAAAAAAAGAAAATGTTAAGGCATACCCATAAGCATGAGCAGAACTGATCCAGTGATTCTCAAACAGAACTGTTTCCAACAAAGTAACTTTCAGAGTTTTCCAGAAGGCATCCAAGTTTCTCAAAGATAAATGAGAGATGATAACATGTGAAGTAAAATTCAGTTGATTTTTGTACATTAATCTTTACCCTTTTACACAGATACTAATTGAACTTAAGGTCACTAAATCCTGGTACTTTTTGGAAAAAAGAAAAATTTTAAACTGGGAGACAGAGAAAGCATAAGCAGTAGTCTCTTTAAACTCCTCTGAGAAACAGCCATGCTGGAAAGCAAGTGCAGGAATGCTGCCATTTTTTGTCTTTGATCTTTTCTATTACTGTAAGCTCTTTGCTCTCAGTCTCTCCATACTGGTGAGCTACATTTCTAGTCAAGTGACTGGCAGGCTTTTATTCTCTCTTAATAAATGCTTGCAGTAATAATGGTAATAAGCAATTCATAAATAAATACATGAAGTCAAACAAATCAATAAACCAACCTAAATGATAACAAATAAAGCTCCTTCCACTGAGCCTGAAGACAGAGTGGAAGAGTAGTAATCAAACAAATGCTTATTAAAAAAAGAATAAACACTATTTATTACCTGACAGATTGGTGTAGACTAAAAACCATATTTTACATGGTGTTTCTGAGGGCAGCAGGGAGGTAGTTGCCCTAATTAATGACCTTCTCCAGGGAGATGTAAAATGAGCAAGTACATTTGCTCCTTGCTATGGAAATATTCCTCACAGCTTTGGTTTGGTTTGTTGTTCTTCACAGCTTTGTATCATTGGAACTACCTAAATAGCCAACAGTACAGGATGGATAAATAAGTCATTGTACACCCAGACTTAAGCTTAATAAATTTTTTATGGAACCTGTGTTTCATGAAAAAAAATTGTGTTCTAATTATTTTATGAAACATTGAGGAAAACACACTACAGGGCTACTTAGAGTCTTTAGCATGCTCATGTACATTAGGAGTTTTCAAAGTGATTAGTTTCTAATGTTTATTGGATCAGAGAAGGCTTTTTCCAAAATATACTTAATGGATTAGTACTGCAAGAAACTGGTTTGAGTTATCTGCTTTCTACTGGATAGCTTCCCCTTGTAATTCAGTGTAGCTCAGTTATAGCTTTTACAAAATTACAATATTTTTGAAGCCAAAACTAGTTCATGAAATATTATATATGATGTAGTGCTTTTGTTATTTTATGCACTTATAAATATATATAAATGTATACAAAAGTATATATAATAAACAAATTTTTGAAACTATATCAATAAAAATGTCTAGGAAGCTTTGCATCAAAGAATTTTCCATGCTTATCTCTGAAGTGTTTCATCACTGATATTATTTTTTCTTTATTATATTACTTTCTTCCCAAAAGTATATGTATTGAGATAAGAGTTTCTCATTTATAATGTTTTAAAATGCTTGTTTTCAAAAGGATGGCATGTAAGAATTAGAAAGGGAAAAGCTTTGGTGTTAAACCAGGGATGTAGAGAAGGGCATTGGCAGAGACCCAAAAGAAACAAGGTAGGATATAGGAAATTGGGGGCATGAGGAAATCAGGCATCTTTAGGTAAGAGTTTCGGATGAGAAAGCTGTATCTGCTTAAAATTTATGTTATTCTCATTGGAATGGTTCAGTTGTGCCTGTTCATGAGCTGGACTCAGCTTGTATTATTAGTAAAGAGCCAATTGTGTGCATTTCTTCCCAAATATGCATTCAGTGACATCACATTGGTAACGTGAAATTGGCCAGTTGACGGTATTTAAGATGAAATTGGCAAACACTGTACAGTACCTCCCCCTTACCTTTTTTTTTTTTTTTTTTTTTTGAGTTGGAGTTTCACTCAGTTGCCCAGACTGGAGTGCAGTGGCCGCTCCCGGCCACCGCAGCCTCGACCCGCTGGGTTCCGGCGATCCTTCTGCCTCAGCCTTCCAAGTAGCTAGAACTATAGCCGTGCGCTACCACGCCCAGCTAATTTTTTTGATTTATTGTAGAGATGAGGTCTCGCCAAGTTGCCCAGGCGGGTCTCGAACCCGCGGGCTCGGGCAATTCACTCACCTCAGCCTCCCAAAGCGTGGGATTACAGGCTGAGCCATCGAGCCCGGCCCCCCTTATCTTTAAGGGGTAGGTTTCAAAACCCCCAGTAGACGCCTGAAACCCTGAATAGTACCAAATCCTTTATATACAACTTGTTTTCTATCAGATAACAGTGATAGGTACTAAGTGACTAATGGGCAGGTCATGTCTACAGCGTGAATATGCTGAACAAAGGCATGATTCACATCCCTCGTGGGCAGGCCAGGAAGAGATTTCATCATGCTACTCAGAATGATGGGCAATTTAAAACATATGAATTTTTTATTTCTGGAATTTTCCATGTGATACTTTCAGGCCGTAGCTGGCTGCTATGGCAAGGTAACAAAAACCACAGATAGTGAGAGTGCTGATTGGGGAAGATCACTGTGACTGAAGGATCCTCCATCTCCAACCAGAAAAGAGCCAACTCTTAAACACTTACCAGTACAGCACCAGATATACCCAACTTATTCAAGCAACCCCAATACAGTTCTTGTTACCCATCACATGCTTATTTCTCATGGTCAGTCTCTTCTACTTACACTAGTTACAAAATTTAGGGGAAAAAAACAACTAGATTAAATTGATTAATTTCAACTTGATGAAGTAATCTTAAGAAAATAATTCAGGGAAGCCCATCGAATGTATGTAGAGGAGATATATTGTATCCATCTATTGATCTATTCATCTACCCACCCAACCATCCACCCATTCATTTATCCATCCATCCATCCATCCAATCATCCATCCATCCAGTCATCTATTTATCCAGTCATTCAGCCAGCATTTTGACCCTAGAACAGTGAGAAGTTGTTAATCACCTTGTGTCATTGCATCCTGAGATACCTAAGTGAGCTAATAAAGTATTAATATTTTCATTCATGTGGCTTTAGTTCATGTTCTATGAATTGAATTTTATTTTAGGATTCAAGTTATTTCTGTGGCCAGAGATATTTTGGTGTTAACGATTGATATTTCAATAATGTATGACAAAGCCCTTTACCACTTGATCCTTCTCTTTTCCCTCACTCTTGACTCCTTGCTACTTGCTTCACTTTAGGGCCTTTGGCATTGAGAAAGCTTATTGATGTCTGAAGCTCTTGAGTAGTGGGTGCATTTACTCATAAGGCTTTTATACATAATAAGGGCATTTCACTGTTCCAGTTCATCCCGTCTGAACCTGCCTTAGAGGGATTAGCACTGATGGATACCCTGCAGTGGAGGCCACCTTATGCTCAGGACACACCTCCTGAAAGGGCTCCCCCAGATGTCCAGCATCCCGGGAATCATCTCACCTCCCCCAAGGTTTGGCACTTTCCACCTCCTATCTGTCAATCATTTCACCCAACAGCTGGGATAATTTTCTCATCTGAATTGATTATTATCTGAAGCAATGCAAAGATGGAAGGAGAATCCTAGGAAAATGGATACTAAAATGTGCACTAATTTTAACACTTGGAGTCACAAGCCAGGGTCTCCTCTGGCTTCCCAGAGAAGAATGCCAGTGGCTCACATCTGGTGTCTCAGGGGATAACCTTTTGGCGGGTTGTTGAAGAGCTACATTAGTTTGACTAACTTCCAAAGCCAGGTAATATGCTCTTCACAGATAAAGTGCTCCGATGACACTAGAAAAGATGCAAAACGTAACCTGGTATCTGCTCATCAGCCTCCAGAGAGCCTAGGGCAAGCCTGCTCTTCACAAACCCTATGTAATAAAAGAGGGGCTTAAAGAGTCACATCAGATGTAAAGTAGAATAAAATGAAAATCCCTGCCAGGCACAGTAACTCACGCCTGTAATCCCAGTACTTTAGGAGGCAGGAGGATGGCTTGAGCTCAAGAGTTTGTGACCAGCCTAGGCAACATCTGAGAGTCTGTCTATACAAACAAACAAACAAAAATTAGCCGGGCATGGTGGCATGCACCTGTAGTCCCAGATTCTTGGGAGGCTGAGGCAGGAGGGTTCCTTGAATACAAGAGGTTGCGGCTGTGTGAGCCGTAATTATGCCACTGCAATCCAGCCTGGGTGACAGAGTAAGACCCCAATTCAAAAATAAAAAAGAAAGAAAAAGTAAATCCTTTATGAGTGTCCTTTGCAGGTCAGCTGATGTGTTCTTGGGTTTCTAATAAGCTACCCAAGCCGAATCAACAACTTATATTCATTCAGCTCTTAGAATTTCATGAGTTCAGTGCTGAGTAACTCTACATGTTCCACGGCCATCTCTGTTGCTAGTGCAAATAATGTAAATTCAGATCAGCTAACTGTCCAGGGAAGAGTGAAACATCCCTCCTTGCTTCTCTTTTCTCCAAATTAATAGGTGAGAAACTGTATTTGCTTAAGTTCCACCTACTCTACCGCAGAGTGGATATTCAAGTGAAACACAATATAATAGACTTTGGTACCAACTGTAAATTGAGAAAGCATAAAGTATAACAGCAATTTCAGTTAGTGAGCACAACTTTCTTGGTTTACTTAATAAATTAAACTATTCACAACCGTAAGAAGGATACAGAAGACACAATCCTGACCAAGATGGAACAAAAAGGACCTCCTGCCAGAAACTACAAAACTCAACAAAATGTATTAAACAATGACTTTCAAGTAACTGGGTGTCAAGCAAGAAAGGATAGTGATGGGTAGGAAATCAAGAAGATGAACCTTATCCTTGTCCTGGTTAATTGCCTTGAGAGAGGCTCCAGGCACTGTGCCAAGCCTCTAGGACATGGAGAAACAGACTTTTGTGCTCTGTTATAGTCCCACGAAGAGCACAGTGACTTTGGAAACAGCTTACCTGTTTCTTACACAGTTAACACATACCCATCACAAGGTTCAGCAATGATATTCTGGGTTATTTACTCCAGAAAATAAAACATATGCCCATAGAAAGACTTCTACATTAATAATCATAGCAACTTTATTTGCAAGGTCCTGGAAACAACCCACATGTCCATCAATAGGTGAATGGATAAACATACTGTGAGATCCACACAACAGAATACTATGACAACAAAAAGGAATGATCTGTTGATGCAAGAGCAGGATAAATTCTGGAGAAAGGAGTAAGGCAAAGAGCACACACTGACTCCATTTATAGAAAATTCTAGAAAATGTATGCTACTCTATACTGATAGGTACCTGGAGGTGGGGCAGAGGTATGGAAGGAAGTGATTAAAAAGGGACACAGTGAGTTTTCCGGAGTGAGAGATATATTTGACATTCTTACTTTGACCGTGGCATCACAAGTATATGCATATGCCAAAAATTGTTAGAAATGTTGTGCACTTTTCATAAGTAAAGTTTGTTATATGTCATTTTAAGATATTTTTTAGGCTGGACATGGTGGCTCATGCCTGAAGTCCAAACACTTTTGGAGATCAAGGCGGGAGAATTGCTTGAGGCCAGGAGTTCAAGAGCAGCCTGGACAACATAGCAAGATCTTGTTTCTACAAAAATAAGATAATAAAAAAAATTAGCTGGACATGATGATACCTGTAGACCCAACTATTTAGGAGACTGAGGTGGAAGGATGCCTGAGCCCAGAACATTGAGGTTGTGGTGAGTCATGATTGTGCCACTACATTCCATCCTCAACAGTGAGGTTCCAACTCAAATACACACACACACATACACACACACACATACACACACACACTTAAAATTGTGGTAAAGTACACATATCACTTAACCCTTTTTAAGTGTACAGTTCAGTGGCATTAAGTACATTCATGTTACTGTGCATCCATTGCCACCGTCCATCCCTCCAAAAGTCTGGACTCATTAATATTGTATGTACTTATTATAATGAATAATTATCATAAGTCTATTTTATAATTCATTAGTAATACTTATATCTCAATAGAACTTTTTTTTTAAACAGAAGTCACAGAGAGGTTTTTTTAAAACTGGCTTTTAAAAATGAAGATGGGTTGGAAAGCATGAGCTTGATGGCTGGTCTTCAAGAGAGCTGTTAGCATGTTCTGGGT
Source organism: Tarsius wallacei (assembly GCA_963574415.1). Taxonomy (NCBI): domain Eukaryota; kingdom Metazoa; phylum Chordata; class Mammalia; order Primates; family Tarsiidae; genus Tarsius; species Tarsius wallacei. Next base: position 26,535 of record CAUYQG010040335.1, read on the forward strand.
CTTGAGCAAGTCCTCTGAGTATGTGACATTCTTCCATCCACACAAAAGTCCTAGGAGGTAGGGAGTGTTACAATCCCTATTTGATAAATGAGTGGACTGAGGACTTCTTTGAAGGGAGAGAGAGGAATTTCAAGTAGCTTTTCCAAGTATATTCAGCTAGTAACATGCTGAAGCCATGTTTTGAACCCAGGAAGCCTATTTCAATCTTACATATCCAGGAATAATTTTTCAACGAGAAAATAAGTACACGAATAATTTTAAGTTCATTTTGAGGACTGAGAAGGAATCAAAAGTATCTCTGAGATAGAAACCATTTGTGTTTTTTCTCACCATTCATTTTTTCACCCATTTTACAGTTATTTGTGTGTTAAGCACTGCTCCAGAAATCTGGTTTACAAGTATAAGAAAACCCACAGCCCTTGCTCTTAAAGTCTTGTGTAATCTATATATTGTAGCATCCTGGGATCAATGCAGTCATAGAAATGCTTACAAATTACAGGAGCTACCTCTCCTGCGAGACTTCAGGAAAGCTTCATAGAATAGTAAAAGCTTCATCCAGGTCTGGAATTTTTTTTTTTTTTTCCAGATAGACAAAGATGGGAAGTAGGGAGAGAAGTTGCAGCTTATAGAAACAACAAATACACAGGCAAGCAGTTGCTCTAAAGAAGCAAAATATTTTCAAGGGTGGAAACTGCCAGGAAGTGAACATTTAAGTCAATGTATTGTAAGAACAATCATCAATGTTTGGGTCATAAATTTCTGGAAAACAAAAAGTGTTCATAAGGAGTTCATTAAGCTGTTATAATTTCCAGAAATATTTAAACATAAAACCCATGGTGCTCTGTGGCCCCGAGGTAGCAAACATAGATGAACTTGAGGAGGTCAGCTGTTATATACAGTTCAGGTCACAATGTGTGACCTAGGAGTCTAAGTGCTTGGTATCTCTAAGTGGTAAATCAACAAAAGGAAAATAATTTGGGTCTGGACTAAAATTTTATTGGTAAGCTAAATTCTACATGGTAACAAGATCATTGCAGATGAATTTTAATAAATGATCAGAGCTTATGAAACATGCTTTACAAACTTCACATATGTGTGAAAGTGTCATAAAACTACTTCAATATTCCCTTTCTCTTTGAGAAAATTGAGCCCTCAAAACACCAAAATCTCAATGTTCATTTTTCCCTTAAGGAGTTCTATTCTTTCAAAATCACTCACTGTCTTTTCTTGGGAAATTTTAAGTCTATAACTCTTAGTATTATATCAACAGAGGCTTCTTCGTTACCTTCTTAAACAATTTCTGGTTTTACTTTTATAGATTATTGACCCAAATTGTAAACATTGCATTAACTTTGAAGAAGCCTCCAAAGATAGTTTTTTTAAAAGGCTAGAATGTCCTGAAGATGTGAAAGCTTCAGTTCATGTTTATTATGACTACCTCAGGGACTGATAGGCGTCTGAAAGCATGGGTAAAGTTCTTACAGAGTCCTCCTGAGCTTATTTCAAGTACACTTCTATCTGTGAAGACTAACACCAAGGCTGAAGCTCTCATGCATGTTACTTTAAAGCATGGTGGAGAGAAAAAGAAAAAAAAATGTTAAAAGACGCATTTAACTGAGTGAGAGCAATGGAAAAAAGACACCAATTGATTTTTCCGTGTTCTTGCGTAAAACTGAATGATGTAGAAGCCACATTATCAAAGTCAAAATACCATGTCCCCAGACCAGGATTTATCAGCATGTCCGGGATGGGAAGGATTTACAGAGCACTTAACTAAGTCTGAGGCCACTCAAATGCGATAAGTAATTCTGCCACACGCCCCCACCCTGTCCCTTCTTTGAGAGGGTGGGAGCGAGCAATCTGTGTTCTGTTCAGCTTCAGTTTGGGAACAAAAAATAAATAAATAAAGAAGTGGCATCCTTTAGAAATAATAAAGGCTCCCTGGGAAAGTTACCACACACTTAATCTTCGGAAATTCAGTTGCAACATTTTCCTAGAGTAAGATATAGTTGGGACAGAGCATCTCAGGTCTACGACAATAACCCTCAGTGTCAGGCTGTCCTAAGACATCTGTGAGCTAGCTGCTTGAAATCTCACTCCTGTGCTTTCTGCCCCAACCCCTTCCTTGTATCTTTTCCAAAAGTAATGGAAATATATGACTATACTGAGACAGTTATGGTATATGGTACATGGAAATGCCAAGAATCAGGAATCAGGCAGTTTTTAACTCCTTGAGGTCATTTCCTTCCTCTCTGAACTCAAGTTTCTCTTCTATAAAGCTAGAATAATCACATCTATTTTTCCAGATCGTCACAGAGATTATATTTGGTCTGTATTAACTGCTCAACAAGTGGCAGCTATTTGTATTATTATTTTTATGATTGTCATTATTGTTTTTATTTCTATCATAATCACATTTGGAGAGTGAATGAGAGAGATTTAGAGTTCATCCGAGATTACAGCATCTTTTGTATCTTTTGGACAAACACTACCCTGGAAACAAAACATTTTGGTTTTGATAACAGGAAGATAATTTGGTGATTAGATTTGCCACCAAAATAGAAGCTAGAACTCAATGCCAACCTTGTGTATTTACTTTACTCAACTAGAACATCTTTTAAAACCTCATGGTGGTTGACCTATTTAATTTGAAAACTACTACAGGCTGCAAACCTCTACATGAAAATTTACCAAGCATCTCAGATGAAAATTATTCTAAAATCATTATAGAGGGTTATTTCCAGGTGGCTAATGGTATTGCCTCATGCTAGTCACCAGCAGTCAAGTGAGCCCAGAAACTCTAGGGGCTTAACCAGAGAACACAAGTCTTTCTGCTTCTCTTTTAGCTCCAGGAAGAACAAGAGCCAGTCTCAGCCTTGCATGTACAAAACTCACTTCCAAGCACTATGAGAGTGGTTGAAGGCACTTCTACTCATCACAATATATGACACAGTAACATAGAAGGGGTTTGTTTGTAGTGACACAGCACTAGGTATGGTTGGAAAAACGGAATCAAGGAAGAATGCTTGTTTTTAAGACTATTCCATTTCCTATGGCATATACTTGCACAGAGGAAAAATAATTTGGTTTTTCAGGGTAGGGAAAAACTTTTGTGAATTAAACTGTGAATCTTAGGGTGCTTTTTAGAAAAGTATTTGTTAGGTCCATGGAGGCAAAATTCAATCTCGTAATTGCTGGCATTATGTATGTGTTTTAGAGCCACTGGCAGATAAATTCAGGATTTTGTTATAATTCCTTTGAATATAAAATGTTGACACTGTTTTTCTTAAGGCTGCAGGATTTATATGATATCCCTACTAGTAAAAAACCTATACTTCGTACTTGTTTTCTTAAGCTATGCATTAATTATTTCAGTATTCACATAACTATATCTCTCAATTGAAGTGCAATTTTAAGTGCAGAAAATAAAATTGGACCCTTCAAATAAATGGATCTCCAAATATCAAGTGTTTTAAATAAACTAAATGCGAATCCCATATTTAATCTTTCATCATTAAAAAAAGTCTCCAGTCATTTATGTCAAAATTGGACCTCCCAAATGGAGTTACTATGTATCTATTTCCATCCTCAAACCACACATTTGGTTCACAAATCAAGTAATTACAAGTACAAAGGGATCTTGGGAGGTGCAATCACTTTCCTGGCTCAGGCAAGTGAAAGATGCATGCTCAATTTCCATCCGAATACGTGCAAATGACAGGCCTCACATCGCCTCCTGCCCCCTGTGTACAGCCTTGGCTATTAGAGCTGAGGCCATATCCTGTTACTCTGAACATGTTGAACAACAATCGGCAAAAGAATCATCTCCTATTCTAATTTTGTTTAAATTTATTACTTTCATTTCTAATAATTATTGATCCTCATATTTATGGTATTCTTATGTTTTACTTAAGAAGGTTGAGATATTACTGCATTTCAGTCTATGATGAAATCAGTATTGTGGCTCATGCCTGTAATCCCAGCACTTGGGGAGTCCAAGGCAGGAGGATCACTGGAGTCCAGGAGTTCAAGATCAGCATGGGCAATATAGCGAGATCCAGTCTCTATTAAAAATACCAAAAAATTAATAACAGTAATAATAATCTGGGTATGATGGCATGTGCCTGTAGTCTCAGCTACTCGGGAGGCTGAGGTGGAAGAGTTGTCTGAGCACTGGAGGTTGAGGCTGTGGTGAGCCACGATCATGTCACTGCACTCCAGTCTGGGCAGCAGAGTGAGACCCTAACTGAGGGAAAAAAAGAAGAAAAAGAGGGAGAGAGAGAGAGGGAGGAGAGAGAGAGAGAGAGAGAGAGAGAGAGAGAGAGAGAGAGAGAGAGAGAGAGAGAGAAAGAAACCATTATCTTTTTCTTTTAAGATTCTATACTCCATTTTTTTTTAAGTTTTAAATTTGTTTCATAGAGTCAAAGTCTCACTATGTTACCTAAACTGCTAAACTGCTCTGGAACTTTTGGGATCAAGTGATCTTCCACCTCAGCCTCCAAAGTGTTGGGATTACAAGTGTAAGCCACCATACCAAGCCTCTATAATCCTTGTAGGGCATTGGATCCAGCATTTACTAAGTGTGTGGCATAATCTCCTTGAGATTTCCTGTCCTTATCTGAGAACTGAGCCTGTAGGCAGAGATGCCATGTACAGCGTTGAGGTTGTACACTGTGCAGTGTAAAAACTGCTAGGTGGTAACTCAATGTTTAACCTTTTAAGGAATTCCCACATTGTTTTTTGAAGTGGCAGCACCATTTTATATTCCCACCAATAGTGTACAAGGGCTCTGATTTCTCCACATTCTCATGCATGCTTGTTATCATCAGTCATTTTTATTCTAACCATCCTAGTGAAGTGGAGCAACACCTCGCTGTGGTTTTGAATTACATTTCCCTGGTGGCTAGTGATATTAAGCATCTTTTCATGTGCTTGACAATCATTTGTATATCTTTTTTGGAGCAGATTAGTTCAAATGATTTGCCCATTTAAAAGTTGATTATTTGTCTTTTCATGATTGAGTTGAAGAGTTCCTTATAAAATTCTCGATACACATCTCTTCTCAGAGCTATGATTTACACTCATAGATTTTGTAGGCTGTCTTTTCACTTTCTTGAAGGTGTCCATTGAAGCATAAAAGTTTTTGATTTTGTTGAAGTCCAATTTTTTTTCTCTTGTTGTTTGTGATTTTAGTGTCATCATTACAAAATTCACATCCTGCTTTCCAGTGGCACGTTGACACATTTTGAGAAACACCGGTCTAGTTGCCAGGTGGTCCTTGAGTTGTGCCAGTTCATTCTTTTGGAACCGGACCTGGTTGTATTAGATAGAAGCTACCATCTACAGGAAGATTAGCCTAAGCCAGACCCCAGCAGCAAGACACCTTCTTCCACTTACTCATTCACTGAGTGGCACTGAAGCACTGCAGGCCTTGTGGAAATTAGAAAGAGCTTCCAGCTGTGGCAGAGTCCCTAAGGTGCAAGTCGGTAGGTTTGTGTGAGGAGCGGCCCCCTCCACTGGTCCAGGCAACCTTGTGCTTGACCAATGGCCTTAACTAGCAGAATGTGAGTGGGTTTTCAGCTCCTGCCCATTCCTTTGACTGGACACATTTGTGCAGTACTCAGGCTGCTCACCCATATGTGGTGGCCCTGGCCACTTTACTGGGTGCTTAATCTTATTATCCCATCAAATATTGGTGTTAACCCTGCCGTGCTGATAGTGTTTTGTCAGTGAAGAAACTCAGTTCAATTGGCTTTCTCAGGTTCACAAAATGAGTACATTGTGGAGCTGAGATTCATGTCCATGATTTCAGTTCTAACACTCTTCCCATGATGCCACTCTCTCTTATTCTGTGGTCACTCAAGTTTGTGTAACTTAAAGCTTATCAAACACTTCTGCCTGAAGCCATACCAGGCACTGCCTGACACTCCAGGCACCTGTTTCCCTTGCTTAGTCTGCACTCAGAGTGCTGTTTCCTTTATGTTGCTTTCCTCCATCAAGCCTGGCTTTCCAACTCAGGACTACTAAGTGCTTGGCAGTGTCTCTCTTCTTCTGTTGCTAAACTATAGCAAAATCTCTTTTACCTCCATGGAGCTGCCAAAATACTGTGAGTCAGAGGAAATCCAGGGATTTGTGTAGGGGATTGCCTTCTCATCAGCATGCCTGGGAGTTTTATTTGAACGTGAGACAAAGGCACAAAATATTGTGATAGTTAATATTAGGTGTCAACCTTACTGGATGAAGGGTTGCCTAGATGGCAGGAAATCTTGCCTCTGGGTGTGTCTGTGAGGGTGTTTCCAGATAGACTGACATGTGAGTGGGGACTGGGAGAGGAAGACCCACCCCCAATGTGGGCAGTTACAACAAAGCAGCTGAAAGAAGAGGAATATTCAGCTTGTCAGTTCCCTTCTCCCTCTTTCTTCCAGAGTGGGACACCTTTTGTCCTCCTGTCCTTGGACCTCAGATTCCAGGTTCTTTGGCCTTTGTACTCTGCAACTTGCACCAGCAACCTCCCAGAGGCTCTTGGCCTTTGGCGTCAGACTGGGGGATGCACTGCTGGTGTCCCAGTTTTGAGACTTCAGACTTGGACTGAGCCACACTACGGGCTTTGCGCCTTCACCAGCTTGCAGATGGCCTGTGGTGGGACTTCACCTTGTAATCACATGAGCCAATCTCCCTAATGAACTCCCATACTGAAGAACCCTGACTAATATAGATTAGAAAGAAACACACGCATACACATACTCAAGGCAGGGGCTTGAAAGCCCAGGGGCTGTGTGGCATAGGCTGAAGAACAGGCTTCCATAATTTCCTTCTTTGTGGATCAGTCTGTTTCACTAGAAAGGTACATGTAGCTGCATTTTGGGGTAACCATTTTTGTTCCTTGCCAACATTTCTTGCACTGCCCTTCACCTAGATTATATTTTACTTTTCTTTTGTGAAGAGTGCTGCATCTTTTTTCTTTTATACTTGTGGGAGGAGTGAAGGGAAAGCTCCAGGAGAAGACTTCATAGACACTGAAGATGCCTGCAAAAAGTGGAGTCAGCACATCTCAGAAAAGGAACATGTCAACCATCCTTGCCCCTACCCAGAGAGGACCAAAGGTGTTTGAAGAAAAGTGACTGGAAGGAGAGAGGGCATAGGTAGCTTGTGCTCCCACTGTTTAGTCTGGCAAAGATCAGAATTTTGTTGTTGTTTTGTTTTATCTTTTTTTTTTTAAACAATATTTTTTATTTTGATATTGTGGGGTACAGTTAAGGGTTAGGTATACAAATATGCTTTGTTCAGGCATCCTTGTTGATAAAGGATGTCTCCCCGTCCCCAGACAGATATTGACTACCATTAATCCCACCTCCCTTCCCCCCCCCATAGTTTCCCACCACTGTCAGTCATTTTCTTGTGGTATTACGTTGGATGATCAAGGTCTACTATATGAGTGAGAACATGTGATACTTAGTTTTTTGTTTCTGTGAGAGGTCACTCAGTATT
>CAUYQG010040337.1:0-33933 GCA_963574415.1 Tarsius wallacei
AAAAAAAGCCTATGACCTGATGGCTTCACTGCTAAATTCTAAGATTTACATATATATATGCGCACTTTGTTTGTTTGTTTGTAGTCAGAGTCTCACTCTTACCCAGGCTGAAATGCAGTAGCTCCTTCATAGCTCCCCACAGCCTGAGCTCAGGCAATTCTTCCTCTGCCTCAGCCTCCTTGGTAGCTGGGACTCTAGGCACCCACCACCACACTGGTGAATTTTTTTTTCTTTTGGTAGAGGCAAGGTTTTCCTTTGTTGTCTAGAACTCCTGGGTTAAAACGATCTTCCTGCCTCAACCTCCCAAGGTGTTAGGATTTCAAGCATGAGCCACTGTGCCCAGTCCTAATAAATATTTAAAGAAGAACTCGTACCAATCTTTCTCAAACTATTTTTAAAAATCAAGGAGGAAGCTGGGCTCGGTGACTCAGCCTGTAATCCTGCGCTTTGGGAGGCTGAGGTGAGTGGATTGAGATTGCCTGAGCCCGAGGGTTCGAGACCTACCTGGGCAACTTGGCGAGACCTCATCTCTACAATAAATTAAAAAAAATTAGCCGGGCATGGTAGCGTCCGCCAGTAGTTCCAGCTACTTGGAAGGCTGAGGTGGAAGGATCGCCGGAGTCCAGCAGGTCAAGGCTGCTCCAACACACACACACACACAAAATCAAGGAGGAGAAAATACTTCCAAACTCATTCTATGAGGCCAGTATTAGCCTAATACCAAAATCAGACAAAGACATAACAAACAAAAAAGAAGACTACAGGTCAGTATCTCTGATAAACATAGACACAAAAATCCTCCACAAAATACTAGAAAACTGAATTCAGTAGCCAATTAAAGGATTATTTATTATAATCAAGTAACGGAAGGATGATTCAACATATGCAATTCAATATATATTATATGCCACATCAACCAAAACATAAACTATATGATCATATTAACAGAGACCAGAAAAGTATTTGATAAAATTCAACATTTTATCTATCTGTTGATGGACATTTACAGTGCTTCTACATCTTGGCTATTATGAATAGCTGCAGTTAACATCTTTTGCTAATATCTTTTGGAATTTTTAATTTTAATTATTGTAGACAAATACCCAGAAATGGAATTGATAAATTATATAATAGTTTATTTGTAATCTTTCAGAGAACTCCCATACTGCTTTTCTTTTTTCTGAGTTGGAGTCTCACTCTGTCGCCCAGACTGGAGTGCGGTGGCTGCTCCCGGCCACCGCAGCCTTGACCTGCTGGGCTCCAGCGATCCTTCCACCTCAGCCTTCCAAGTAGCTGGAACTACAGGCGTGCACCACCACACCCGGCTAATTTTTTGATTTATTGTAGAGATGAGGGCTTGCCAAGTTGCCCAGGTGGGTCTCGAACCCGCGGGCTCAGGCAATCCACTCACCTCAGCCTCCCAAAGGCGCAGGATTACAGGCTGAGCCACCGAGCCGGCTTCATATTGTTTTTCATGGTGGCTACACTATTTGGTATTCTGTCCAGTGGTTTCTCTATTAAGGTCCTTTGCTCATATTTGTAATCAGATTAATTTTTTTGCTAATAAGTTGTAAACGTTATTTATATATTTTGGAAATTAATGCTTTATCAAATATATGACTTGAAAATATTTACTCCCATTCCATGGATTTCATTTTCATTGTGTAGACTGTTTCTTTTGCAATACTGAAAGTTTCTAGCTTGACGAAATCCCACTTGTTTTTATATATATTTTAAATTATTTTGGGTGTTGTTTTTATGTCATACCTGTGAAATAATTGTCAAGAGCAATGCCATGAAAGTTTTCTCCTATGTTTTAGAAGTTTTACAGTTTCAAGTCATGTTCAAGGCTTTAATGTATTTGGAGGCTGGGCATGGTGGCTCACACTTGCAGCCCTAGAATTTTGGAAAGTCAAGGTGGAGAATTGCTTGAGGTCAGGAGTCTAAGACCAGCCTGGGCAACAAAGCAAGTCCCTGTCTTTACAAAATAAAAATAATTAGCCATGCATGGTGGTACCCATCTTTAGTTCCAGCAATTCAAGAGGTTGATGTGGGAGGATAACTTGAACCCGGGAGTCTGAGGCTGCAGTAAAGTATGATTACAATGCTGCACTCCTGTGCACACGTATATAATCTTTGTGTATATGCATTTATAAATACATATACATGTACATTTTGAGATGATTTTTCTGTACAATGTAAGGGTTTGATGTCATCATTTTGTTTTTGAATACTCAGTTGCATCATCATGTTTTGAAACAGTGTCTGTTCTTTATTTTGACACCATTGTCAAAAAGATCAATTGAAGTTATATGTGTCAGTTTATTTTGGTCACTGTTCTGTTCCATTGGACTATATGTCTTTTATGTTCGTGTCATACTGTTTTTTTTACTGTAGCTTTGTAATATACTTTGAAATGACAAAGTGTGATGCCCACAGCTTTATTCTTTCCCAGGAATAATTTGGCAATTTTTTGTGGCCTTTGTGGTTTTACATAAATTGTAGTGTATTATTTTTTCTGTAAAAATGTTATTGAAATTTTGATAGGATTTTACTGAATCTGTAGATCACCTTAGGTAATATGAAAAATGTAACAATATAAAGTTTTTAAACTCTTGAACATAGGCTATCTTTCCATTTGTTTGTGTCTTCTTTGAATAGTTGTCTCAATATTTTGTAGTTTTCATTATGTGAGATTTTCTCTTTCTTAGTTTATTGCTAAGTATATAATTTCATGTTGCCATTATGAATGACATTATTTTTTCTAATTTGCTTTTTATGTATTTTATCATTAGTGTATAGAAATGCTAATTATTTATGTTGATTGTGTATCCTCCTGCTTTACTGATTTTTTTTTTTTTTTTAGGTTTAGACACAAGATGTTTATTTTTTCACACGCAAGTAAGTTTGGTGGTTGACTCTCACTGCTCCCCATCCACCTCAGTTTCCCTGCCATCACACAAGAGTAAACTCTATTTTTACTCTACAGCCTAGAGAGCACCTAAGTTTTGGCAGCTCACTTGTAGTGGGTCAGCTTGTGGGCAAAACGGTTGGTGGCCCTTGTCCACTTGGGCATCCAGTAGTGGCTCAGTTAGTTGGCTCGATCCAGGCAGTGGCACGCAAAGATCTGACAGTAGTAATAGCCTTCTTTGGTATTAGGAGTAATGAAGGCAAATTTCTGGGCCACATTTGCCATATTGCATCATCAATCTGATGTTTAACATTCAGAATAACAGGTTAGACTAAATAGTAACGGTTGGTTTTTATCAGAAAACACTTGGAAAGGTAAAAATAGATGACCACTTCATCACACATTCAGAAACCAATGCAAAGACACAAGGACTACAGAATAGTAGGTAAGTATAGCTGCCAGAGTAGTCTAACAAAGGGCCCTAAAGAAATGGAGCTCTATATCTAACTGACCAATAATTTAGAATTGTGAATATTTATAAAATGGTACAGTGAACTAAAATTAAACACAGAAAACTAAAAAAGCAATATATGTACAAAATTAGAAAGTTTGACAAACAGAAACAATAAACAAAAACAAAGCAAATATAAATCTTAAGGATGAAGATATAGTGACTAATCTAAAAAAAAACTATAGAAAGCTTCAACAGCAGTCTCCATCAAGAAGAATAAAAAAATCAGTGTTCTCAAAGACAGGGAATTTATTCAGTAAGAAAAGCATAAAGAAATGAATGAAAAATAATAATGAACATTTAAAGAATGTATGGACACTATTGGGAAAGGTAACATTCACATAACAAAGTGAAGAAGAAGAGGGAGAAAAACACAATGTCTACTGAAAGAAAAAGTGCCAAAAAATAGTTCCAAATTTAGGGCAAGGTATGAACCTCAGATACACAAAGGTTAGTGATCTCTAACCAATTTCACCCAAAGTGGAGTTCACCAAGACACATTATAATCAAACTATCAAAAAACAAAGACAAGTAAGAAAGTCCAAAGAACCAAGACACAAGAAACATTATTGCATACAGGTGATCTCAAATATGGCTATCACTAGATTTCCCAAAGTAATCTTGAAGGCCAGAAAAAGAGTGCAATGATATATTCATATTTCTGAAAGAAAGAAAAAGAGAATTGTCAACCAAGAATATGCAACTCAACAAAACTTTTTTTCAGAATAGAGGGAGAAATACTTTCCCAGACAAACAAAAGCTAAGAGATTTTATCATCACCAGATGTACATCACTAGAAATGCTAAAAGGAGTTCTTCAAGCTATAGAAAAAGGACTATGTTTAATAACAAAAAAATAAATGAAAGAATGAAACTCAATGGTAAAAGTAAGAACATATTCAAATTCAGAACCCTAATACTGTAGTGGTGGTGTGTCAAACAATTACGTCTAGTAGAAAGACAAAAGACAAAATTATTTAAAATAGTTATAGCTACAATAATCAACTAAGGGATACAAATTATTTTTTTTAAAGGTGTAAACTGTAACATCCAAAACATAAAATGTAGGGGGAGGTAAAAGTGTGTGATTATAACAGCTTAAAATAGCCACTTGATGGGAGTAGAGGGAGGGAGAGGCGGGATGGGGAGGGAGGAAATAGCCTCTTATAAGTATGTTTTCTACTTAAACCTTTTATATTTGGACCTCCTAGAAAGTACAAAGCAAACACCTTCTAGTAGATATGCAAAAGGCAACAACAACAAAAAAAACCAAAAGTTTTAAAGCAAAAAAAGAGAGGTTGAAAACAGGAAAAAGAGAGGTAGAAAAAACAAAGACTCTTACAAAACAACAAGAAAATGATAAACAAAATGGCAGCAATTACTAGTCTATCACTAATTACTTTGAAGTTAAGTGGATTACATTCTCCAGTTCAAATACAGACTGACTGAATGGATTTTAATAGGCTCAGCTATGGACTATCTACAAGAGACTCATTTGACCTTTAAAAACAACAAGGACTGAAAGTAACAATAGAAAAAGATAATCCTTACAAATGGAAACTGAGAGAAAGCAGTGTAGTTTTATACATATATATGTATGTATATATATATATATATATATATATATATGACAAAATAGACATTAAGTCAAAAATTGTAAAAATTTATTTTATAAGAGGTATAATTTTTCATTAAAAAATGAAAAACTGCAAAAAAGTAGAACATGCATAATTATAAAAGATCAATTTATCAAAAGGATGTAACAATTGTAAATACATATGCACTCAACATTACAGGACCTAAATTCATAAATCTTATCAGATACTAACAGATCATAAAGGAGAGACAGAGTGCAATACAAACATTATATGGGTCTCTTCAATACCTTTCTTTGGTCATATAATACAAACAGAAAGTCAATAAAGAAATATATACTTTAAACTATACCTTAGACCAAATGAACCTACCAGACATGTCCAGAACATTCCATACTAAAGCAGTGGAATAAGCTTTCTTGTCAAGGGCACCTGAAATATTCTGCAACATAGGACATATAGGACACACAAAAAAGTCTTAATAAATTTAAGAAGATTGAAATCATATCAAATATCTTTTCTAACCACAATGGTATGTAATTAGAAATAAATAACAGGCCAGGCTCAGTGGCTCAACTGTAATCCCAGCACTTTGGGAGGCCGAGGTGAATGGACTGCCTGAGCCCACGGGTTCGAGACCAGCCTGGGCAGCTTGGTGAGACCTTGTCTCCACAAGTAGCCTGTAGTTCTGGCTACTTGGAAGGCTGAAGCAGAAGGATTGCTGGAGCCCAGCAGGTCAATGCTGGGGTGGCCGTGAGTGTGCCACTGCACTCCAGCCTGGGCAACAGAGTGAGAGTTCAACTCAATAAATAAATAACAGGAGGAATCTTTTTTTAAAAATCACAAATGTATGGAAATTAATCAGTGTGCTCCCAAATAACTCATGGGTTAAAGAAAAAATTTAAAAAAAATTTTTTTAAGAGTTTAAGGTACATATATAACATATAACATATATATAGGAATTAATATTTAGAATGTTAAAATAACTCAGAATTAAACAACCACCACCACAATAAAACTAATAACCTGTCTGAATGGACAAACAACTTGAATAAACACTTCTTTAAAGATGATTTACAGGTTTACATATTCCAATAAAAATATGAAAAGATACAGAACATCACTAATCATTGTAGAAATGCAAATCAAAACAACCATAACGGTATACCCATTGGGATGATCACTATTTAAATTAGCAGAAATTGAAAAGTGTTGGCAAGAATGTCAAGATATTGAAACCCAGCTGGGCATAGTAGCTCACACATGTAATCCCAGCACTCTGAGAGGCCTAATGAGAGAACAACCTGAAGTCAGGAGTTTGATACCATCCTGGGCAACAAAACAAGAACCTGTCTCTACAAAATAGACAACTAAATATAAGCTGTGTGCAGTGATGCCTTCCTGTAGTTTCAACTACTTGGAAGGCTGAGGTGAGAGAATCACTTAATCACAGTTGTTCATAGCTACAGTGAGCTATGATCATACCAGTTCACTCCAGCCTGGGTGATAGAATGAGACTCTGTCTCTTAAAAAAAATTGGATTTCCTGTGCACTGTTTTATGTAATACTTAGTTACTTATTGCATCAATATATTTTACAAACTCAACAATATATTTTGTATTTGTTATCTCATGTAATTTTAATTATTTTAAAGTAGATGAGAAAAGAAAATGGTGCAATTATATAGCCAGAACTTTTGTGATGTTAGCCTTCTTATTTCCCATTTCTGGTTCTCTTCCTTTGTTCCAGTGTGTTTGAGCCATTATCAAGATACATTTCTTTATCCCAAAACAATGTTGTCCTCACTCACATCCTTTGTTCTGTTAGTGAAAATAGACTGTATTTGTTTTTGTAATAAGTCTAAAAATACAATTTTTTTGTTTTAGTACAATTGTGTTTCAGATGAGTTAAGAAAGAAAAAAACTGGCATATATATTATCTTTTATAATGATCTGAATACCTTTAATGGTGCTCTTTCATAATTTATGCAGATTTCAATTTTCTGGGATCACTTTGTCAGCCTTAAAAAACTTCCTTTAATATTTCTGGTAATGTCAGACTCAGCACCAACCTTTCTCTGTTTTTTGTTTTTTTTTTGAGTTATAGTCTCACTCTGTCGCCCAGGCTGGAGTATAGTGGCATGCTCATGGCCACGCCAGCGTCAACCTGCTGGGCTCTGGCAATCCTTCCACATCAGCCTTCCAAGTAGCCAGAACTACATGTGTGCACTACCATGCCTGGCTAATTTTTGATTTATTGTAGAGATGAGGTCTCACCAAGTTGCCTGGGCTGATCTCAAACCCACAGGCTCAGGCAATCCACTTGCCTTAGCCTCCCAAAGTGCTAGGATTACAGACTTGAGCCACCACGCCTGACCCTTTCTCAGTTTTTATCTGAAATGTGTTTATCTTGTCTTCATTTCCAATTGATAGCATTCCTGGAAATAGAATTTTTGAATTTGAGTTTTTTTGTGTGTGAGTGTTGGGAACCAGCCACAGAGGCCCACTGAGCATTAGGGATCAGGAAGGGCCGTTGACCCCGAGACCACTAGGATGCGTTCGGGAGCTGTTGACCCCATTTCCTCTCCCTTTTCTGCTTAGCACTATAACCAGAAAAAGCTCCTGTAAGCTCAAGCATAAAACTCTGAGACCGGGATGAACACAGCTAACTTTAGAAACTCATTGTTCCCATTTTTTCACAGACTGCGATTTTGGCCTTGGTACAATTCACAGTTCAAACTTGGGTCACATGTGAGAGCCCTATTGCTGGTGACAGACTTTTTGTATTATGATTAGAATTAAGAAATTCATATAGAAGTTAAGGTAGATATATAGGATTTTAGAGTAGCCATTTTGTTAAGAGATTGTAATTAATTGTTCCTAGAAGTGGCCCACTGTGAACTTTGGACTGGGCGACATTCTGGAGAGCCCAGAGTGATCTTTGGATTGGGCCACATTCTTTAGAAACTGGTTTAAGCTATATCTGTTATAAGTTTCCATAGCAATTGTGTAAGTTAGGATTAGTGAAAATTATCATAGAATAGGAAAGTTAATAGGATAGGTTAGTTATTTTGTAAGGTGTTGTGTGATTTTGTAAGGTGTTGTGTGTTTTAAAGTTTATTGATTACTAAGAACATTATGGTATGAGTAAAGATTGATATGCTGTTTTCGAGGAACATTAACCAAACATTAGGAGCAGAAAGGCATTTTGGGTTTGTTCTTCCTCATGCCTGAAAGACCAGCTGGTGGGAGGGGGACACCCCTCATACACCTGGCTTTGTGTTCACTTGAAAAGCATATGAGTTTAACTGTTTGACTGTGTAAAATTTGGGGATAAATACCCATTGTAAACCTCTAATAAACGGCTTCTGCTCAAATCTGAACAGTTGTCCAAGTCTCTCTCTCTCTCTCTCTTTCTCTCTTTCTCAGTCACCGATGCCACCACCTTTGGGAATCTCTGGACTCTGGACTCTGCGGGAGCAGGACTCCTGCAATAAATGAAGAACTCTGAGCTTAGAAAATTTGAATCTTTTATTTTGGATAGTAAGCATGACAAACCAGGAAAGGTCTCTATCTTCCAAGGCTGTTTGCTCTATAAACATTCATAAATAGATAGTTCAGAATAAAAGAGCAGTCAGTACCTCTGGTTGAGAAATGTTCAGAAATACAAGAGATCCATGGAGAACTGTCTCCAGAAAACAAAACAAAAATGAGGCACTGTTATAGGCTGAATTGTGCCCCACCACCTAATTCACATGTTGAAACCCTCAATACATTCTTCAGTCATATACCTTGCAGCCCTCAGTCACATACTTCAGAATCCAACTAGGTTTAGAGATAGGGCTTTTAAATGAGGGTTTAAGTTTAAATGAGACCATTCCACTAGGTCTAAATCCAATCCACTGGTATCCCTATAAGAGGAGAAGATTTGGACATGGAGACAGCAGAAATGCTTGTGTACAGAGAGACAACCATGAATAGAGACAGAAAGAAGTTGGCCTTCTGCACACCAAAGAAAGGGACTGCAAAAAAACCAAAACCAAAAACAAAAACAAAAACAAATGTATCACACCTTTTCTTGGACTTCTAACCTTCAGAACTGTGAAAAAAATAAATTTATGTTGTTTAATCCACCTAGTCTGTGGCATTTTGTTATGACAACCCCAGTAAACAAATAACAGGTACCATCACAAGCCTATTAGAAGGGCTAAAATGAAGAAATGCAGTCTGGAGTGGAGTTGGCTGCTAAGGAAGAGTAGGAGATGTGAAGAGAGCTGCTGGGATGAGGAATTAATTAAGGAATCAGCCAGCAAAGTAAGAAGAGGATCATTGGGCAACTTTTAGGACTCTACTAATTGAGGTCAGCGAGGATTAATTTGGGGGTCATAAGTATGGTCATAGGTTTTTTGTTAAAATAAATTTCTGCTATGGAATACTTGACCAACTGTAAAACTCTCATTTTTCCTGTGCCTCCTACATCCTTTTCTCATCCAAATGTCAATTGTGTCATACTAACAAATGAGTCAAGAAGGGAATGCTAGTTTATTTCAGCCAAAGTATGTCAGGACTCACCTGCAATAAAAGAGGCTGTTACAAAGAACAGTCTCTGAAATCACCATTAAAAATCAGTATGAAGAATTTTTTTCCACGTGATTTGAGCCATCAACACTCAATAACCTAGAACAAATGGATGTTCAGATTATCCAGGGTGAAGGATAGTCAAATTAGTATGGCAGAGAGTTGGGGAACAGACTCTCAGGAGTTAGTGAGTGCAGAGTTGAACTGTGAACTACAGAGTCCAGGTCAGATGGAAGCAGAGACTGTGACAGAAGTGACTAAGAGACAAAAGTGTCAAGGAACTTGTGTGGGCAGAGAAGGCACAAGAAAGGAAGGGAAGAGAAGAAGGGACAGAGAAGACAGGTAGAAGCTAACATTCATTGTATGCTTATTCAAATATGGAACGTTATTACTATTTTACAAGTGGAGGAAATGGAGGTGTAGAGAGGTTGGGTAACTTATGCACAATCACAGTAGAAGCATGGGGCCAGCATTCAAACTTGGGTCCAATAATATAATTCATGCCCTTTCCTCTAATTTGCACTAACTGTCAAGTTAAAGAGAAATGAGAGTGAAAAAGAGACAGAAGTTCAATTAAAGAGAAACTTGAAGTCTAAGATATAGAAATCGATGCACTTAGGCCTGAAGGTAAGGTTCAAGGTGTGATTGCCCTTGAATTTGCTAGAATAGAGTACAGGTGAGCTAATAGCATAGGCATAGAGATCTCAGGACAGAATAGAGAAATGAGAGAGAGAGAGAGAGAGAGAGAGAGAGAGAAAGAGAAAGTGTGAGGACAATACTAAGATTCTATGTTTTTTTCTCCCCATCTGATTTTAGAGAAGACAAAACGAAAAGCCTAATAGTAGTACTGTCAGGTATGGTTTTGAGAAGCTTTTTCTTTAAATAAATACTGTACATAAAATGCAAGTCACGTGTTTCATTCAGTTTGTATGAGAAAGTACGTAGAACTAAATAGTGCAAAGACAGTATATTTCTCAGTTCATTTGCTATTTTGATTTGTTATAAAAGAGTCATTTGCTCTTGGATTCTGATCTCTGATCTTGACCACAATCATGATTTAACTTTGCAGTGAAAAATACTGACAGTGAAATATCAGTCAATTATGCCGAGAGACTTCTTGCTTGGAATCAAGGAAAGAACAGTTCTCAGCCTGTCTGACAAACCTGCTACTCCATGCATCAAGCACAATAAGAAAAGATGTCTTCATCTCCACTTAAACTCTGTGAGGAGAGAGGGTGTATACCATGTGCTTCTGAGCATCTGAAGTGACAACAAAGGCTCAGAGCAAAAAGTGTTTTAAGATCCCCTGAATCCTTTAAAGACCTCATTATTACTGGGCTCTTGAAATGAGGCTGTCATAAAACTCAGGGCATTCGAGAAAAAAATGAAAACACTATGACTCACACTGTCTGTACTGCTTAAGTTACTCAAGTTTCATAGTCTATTTATGCTAATAAAAAAATCCCTGAAAATCCATTTGCATAGTGTGCACCCACAAGTCTTTAAAATAGATAGGGGAAAACTGTCAAATAGTTGCTATACATAGATACCCTATTGTTTAATTATTTAGACGACTGCTATTTAATTACAATTCAAATGGATCATCTTCTACAAGTTCAATTTTTAAGATAGAAAGGAACTTTTAGTTTAATGAGGTTCAAAAATAAAATTTATTCAATTTTCCTCCTAAGTGTCCTATCTAATTAATAGTGTATCTGGGGCTAACACATGAAGAATATTGGTTGTGGTTGCATACTTTTGTTTTTTAAATAATATTTAAGTGCCTACTGTATGTCAGGTAATTTATATATGCTATCTCATTTTATTCTTACAACAGCCTATGGAGTAGGTATTATTATTATTGCCATTTTAAATATGAGAAGGCTAAAGCCAGGGGGCTAAGTAATTTGTTCACATAATTAGTGGTAGATCTAAGATTTTGGTCTGTCCCTTAAACAGCCCAAATTATAATTGAAACATAAATTTGGCATCTACTGCATTGGATATTTTTTCTAATAACAATATTTAATACGATAATTAAAATTTAGTAAGCACTTGTCATGTTTTAAGAATTGAATATAAAGTATTTATTATTTACAATGATTCAATGATATAGATTCCACATTGACAAATGGGGAAACTGAAGCAGAAGAGTCTCATTTGTAATCAGTGAAAGAACTTGATCTGAACTCAGGTCTGGCTCATTTCTTTTAGCCACTATTCTACCTTTTCAGTTTCAGCACTGAACTCATCTATGTAGATGTGGCTTGCCTGGACCCTATTAGAGTAAACCAGAGATGGAGATATCTTTAAAGTTCTCCTGGTCAGTTTTTATTGGACTTTGATTTGGCATAGCCAGTGAAGCAGACTCTCTTTTATTAAGAATCCAACTTGGCCAGGCTTGGTGGCTCAGCCTGTAATCCCAGCACTTTGGGAGGCCGAGGCTAGGGGATTACCTGAGCCCGTGGGTTCAAGACCAGCCCAGGCAACTTGGCAAGACATTGTCTCTACAATAAATCAAAAATTAGCCAGGTATGGTAGTGCATGCCTGTAGTTCCTGCTACTTGGAAGTCTGAGCAGGTCGATGTGAGTGTGCCACTGCACTCCAGCCTGGTCAACAGCATGAGACTCCACCTTAAAAAAAGAAAAAAGAATCCAATTTATTAATGCTCTGTCTTAGTCTGTGTGGGCTGCTCTAACAAAATACCACAAACTGGATAAGCATAACTAACAGAAATTTATTTCTTATATTTCTGGAAGCTGTGAAGTTCAAGATCAAGACAAAGGCAGATTCAGCGTCTGGTGGGGGTTACTTTCTCATAGATGTTACCTTTTCACTGTGTCCTCACATGGCAGAAAAGGAAAACGCAGCTCTATGGGGCCTATTTTATTTGGTCATGAATCTCATTCAGGAGGGCTCCTCTTTTATAATCTAATCACTTCCCTCAAGCCCCACTTAATACCATCACTTGACCAACTGTAATTAAGTAGTCAACAAATAAATTTTCAAGGGACACAATGATATGCTACATTCCCCACACTGTCTCTTGCTCGCACCCAGTAGTTATGATCCCAACCAAATCTTATATTCTAATGTACCCTATATAGACTAACTGTACAAGTTGGTAGTTAAGACCATGGGTTTTGAAATTTCACTTGTAGTTTTATATAAATGATTTAATATACATTCAGTGTTCAGTACAAGGCCTGAAACAGAACAAGCACACAATACATACTAGGTCTTATTATTACTCCACAGCATAGTGTTCCTAAGATGTAGAGATGTCAAAGAAAGCAAAAATCCAGGCAGAAACACTGATGCTGCTACCAGGATATTTGCCCACAACTCAGTGGTGTATTTCATATTCTGAGCCATGAGGGTAATACACAATCCACTCCTACAGGTAGGCATGTGTGTGTGCATGTGAGAATGTGTGTGTATATGATCAATGAGTTTTCCTTTGGTATTCTTTCAATCTAAGTGTCGTTGTTTCCTATCCTCACCTCTTTGCATCACCCAACATAGCCTCTTCTTCCTCTTTTTGATTATTCCAATTTATTTTTCATCATAAACCAAATCCCCAAGATAGCTAAAGTTGGAAGAGACATTAATGAAAACCAGATAGTAATAAAAATTCCATTTCTCAGCAGTGTTGCTTTCCATCCTATGCTAATGTAGAAAGCATCTTAATTCTGATAGCTTTGAGGAAGGGAGCAAAAGTGTGGCTCTGTCCTTTCTGTCTGATCTAACCCTCTGAAATATCATGCTTAGGGTCAATGTATGGAGCCACCCTAAGGAAAAGATTTCCATAACATTAATATGTTAGGCAATTCCCTTTAGCAGGGTACAAGGCAGACGCATCTCTGCTATGAGTCAAATGTTTTGCACACAAGGTAACTAATAGTGCATCCTTCCAAAACAGAAGGGAATAAATATATGCCAGTCTGCTCCAGATTCCAGGTCTTTTCACTTGTCATTTACAGATCATTAGCTTTAAGTAGTCAGCTGTTAAAACTTAACTGAATATAGTTGTGAAGCCTGCTGGGATCTGAGCTGCACTGGGTTCTTGGAAAAAATGAAAACAGAGATGGTGCAATTACATCTAGAGGATACTGACATGACCATTAACATAGAATGACAAGAAATAGTGTACATCTTAGTACTTCTGTACTGTGCCATGAACATGATGAAGTCAGTCTTAGTTTGAACTTCCATTATCAATATACAAGGCAATCCAATGTGGAAGTGGACATGGATCCGAAGGACAGATGGCAGGAGCTAGTGTAAATCAGGTCCCAGTTTCTAGTCATCTGGCTATTTAGAGAAAAATCACAGTCAGGAATCAGGGACAGGGTCTAGGCTTCCACCAACAAATATGCCAAAGTGATGGTGGTAGAAGCTAAGTAGGATAGACCCTAGCAGAATCTGGGCCTCTGGGTTGGGCTCTAGATAGTCAGAAGTCCAGAGCACAGCCCACACACTAGTCTAATAAACAGTGACATATCCTATGTGTGCCTGATTCCTGGCTCATTTGGGGTGGGTGCAGCAAGGCCAAAGATAAATTTCACCAGCTGGTAGTTTGAACCTATTAATTATAGTCCATATCAAATTTTAATGTGCATGTAAGTCAGCTGGTGATCTTGTTAAAGTACAGATTCTGATTGTGGGGAGATGCAGGGCTGGGTTTCTATTCTTTATTTCTACCAAACTTCCAGATGATGATGATGATGCTATTGCTGGGCTGAGGACCACATTCCTAGTAGCAAGATACTGCCTGCCTTTTGGGGGATTCACCAAGGAATAAGGATAAGGGCTAGAGGTGGGGAAGATGATCAAAGACTGAAAAAAAAAAAAAAAACTGCTTGGAATTCAGAGGCTGGGGAATACGCGAATACGCATAAGTTACTTGTGGTTAGTGAGTGTGCTGTCAGTGGCAGTCAGGGTCTTACAGAACCCCAAGAGGAAAGGCTCAGGACTATGGGGTCATGGTGCCCCAGTACAAGCACTCTGTGATCTCTTTGAGCAGTGATGGCGTCAAGGGAGCAACAGAGGCCTGCTTTCTGGGACTCCTTGACCAGCAGATTTTCTCTATGGTGATGGGTTCCCCATTGTGATGGAAGCAATGTGTCAAAGGACAAATATTTGCAGCACCTTTTCTGACAAGCCTGTCAGTGTCCTATTGTCATCTCAGTTATATCATTTCTCCCTTCCTGGGAGGCTAGCTAAGTACATGGTTAGAGGTAGACTGTATTCTTTTATCATAGAAGCTATCCTGAGCTTGGGAAAGAGAAAAAAGATATATTCCCATCCATGAAAAACCAGTGACTTATCTCATTGTTGCAGGAGAAAACTAAGCTCAGTATAGTGAAAAAAATAACTTCAATGACAGTCGTTTTTTCCTAAAAATATGAGTTTCCTCTGCCATTTCAGCCAATTGTCCACATTCTACCAAATGTGTCAAAAGACTCCAGACCAAGCTCCTACCAATCTAAGAAGTGCAATAATAAACTCGGAATAAAGGCAAATTTAAAAAATGAGCAAATTAAGGCTTATGTTCTGAAACTGGTCATAATCCAAATAGTTTTACTATAGCCAATCTGAGTTCTAAGCCAGAGCACAGAAATTCTGATTCTAGTTCTCGGAGTATTGCCGGCCATTACCCTCAGAAACCAGATGCTTGGTAAGTCCAGTAAATTTTCTAGTTATGAAGTCTGGACCAGGAATCTTTGTATTCCCAGCCACTATGGAGGATATTTGAAAGAACAATCTATAGACTTTCCACATCAGTTTATAGCATGTTTCATCTCCTACTATCTCCAAAAATGACAGCTTGATTATAATGTAATTATCTTTTGTCATGAAGCTAGTGCATAATTTTATTTCCAGATGGGTTTATGTTGCTTATATTTAAACTTATTGCTAGAAAAGTGGTCATGGAGCAAAAAATAAATAATCGAAAGACAGATCAACATAAATTCCTTTAAAGAGGAGAGTCTTATAAGTCAAGGACTGTAGGGAACTCTCCAGTCTGCTTTATGTCATGCATATCCCACTGTTTGAAAGATAAATATCTCTGTTTTAAGAGGACACAAGCGGTTCTGAGTCAGTGGAGATGTTTCTATGGAAATGAAAAAAATATGCAAATACTGCTATAAAGAGCATGAGAGTCTTCCTGCAACAGATAATTTGACCTGGGGGGAGACCACATTACACAGAGAGGAGACACGGATAAGCTAGTGTCAAGGCCCATTGGAAAGCATATAGCTAAGACATCATGTTATATAAATGAATGAAAAAAAGGATCATAGTTATCCCATAAATAATATTTTTATGCTTATACAGAAATGGTTTATTTCCTTTTCTCCTCCTACAGAGTCTTTGGTAGATTTGGTTCTGTTGATGCCCACTTTTGCTGAAAGTGATAGTATCTGTTTAAATATGAAGCTCTGAAATATTCTATAATTTGATTTAGCAAATGATAATGGCAAAAGATTTTTGAGGTGTTCCCTGTCCAATCACATGGCCTTCAAATGGTACTTGATAGGGTTGACTGATTCATTTACCACACAACTTTTAAATATTGTGTGCCAGGCACTATAATAAAAACAATACAATTGGGATTATTGGAAAGATGCATGCAGGATAGAACGAGAACTCTGATGAGAAAACAATTAAATGCCTCATGGTGATGGTGATGTTTGACTGGAGTCTTAATGAAATTATCCATGTGGATTAGCATACGGATGCTGGTAGCTCTGGAAGGGAAAGGAATGATAAATCAGGAAAGGTGATAGTGTATGTGTATATAAGCTTGCTAAAGTAAAGATGGCTCTTCTCTCTGAGTTGGACTTACTTTTTGTTATCTATCTATCTATCTATCTATCTATCTATCTATCTATTCATTTATTTAGTTTTTAAATTCAGGCAGGGTGCTATGTTGCCCAGGCTAGTCTCAAACTCCAGGACTCAACCAATTCTCCTACCTCGGCCTCCTAAAGTGCTGGGATTACAGGCATGAGCCACTGCACCCAGCCTTGTTTTTTGTTGTTGTTGTTTCTTTTGTTTTTAAAATAGGCTAGGAGACAGATCTTTTAGGTTATTAAGAGAGCTACCGACCAGTTCTGTGTTATTCTATTGCCTACTAGCTGACTTTGAGTAACTTAATCCTATACTCACATATTGGCACTTTGCTTCTAGCCTTCTTCTCAGCATACTTCTCCCTCTGTGAGATATTGAAGTAGATGTGAACCTCCAACCTTAGAAGTAATTGCAGGGTTTTCTCAAAACCAGGCATATGCTTCAAAGGCAGAAAGTACATTAACACTTGGTATCACTTCTCTGAGGGCAGGCACAATTGGTGGTGACAACACTAACATTAAATCCATCATCTCATTATTGATAAGAAAAATAGTCTGGTCTATCTCTCTGTCCTCTAACAGCAACATTAAAACACAAGTGTTTACATTTTTTTTGATAAACAATTACCACAGAAACTTAACAAATATTACATGCTCTATTTGCTGCAATGATGTGGAATGCATCTTTCTGAGAAAGGTGCACAGAGATCTTGATGAGACTGACTTAAATAATAATTTGTCATTTCATCCCTTCATAAATTAGCAAGATAATTTTTATGGTATTAAGGGGGCTATTTAGCCTGAAAGAGGAATTTGACTCCGAGACTCTTGAGATAGGTACTGACGTCTCTTTGTCATGGTATAGTGTGTGTGTAGCTATGATGTATGCAATTACAAAATATATATATTTGAACAGTATTTGTGGAAAGAGGTTAGGCTACGTGAGAATATATTCAACAGTAGAAGAGATCATGCTGCTCTTTTGTATGAATCAGGGGGCACCATAAGTACATTGAAATAAATGCTGATAATAATTGGGGTATGCCTCCCCTAAGCCAGCCTAAATGACTTTATTGTATAGTCAAAATTTGTTCATGTAGGTATGGATTATTGTAAAAACAAAGTATAATGGAGTTACAAGTGTCTATTAAAATAGAGTGTAAAATAAATCTTTCCATAGTAACTAGGCAGTCTATTCAGTTCACTGTTTATCTGAGTGAAAGAGGTTTCAAAGAAACTCCTTTTCATACTCCAAGTTCAGACCAATGAATCTAATGTAATTGGAGGACTCCACAGAGGAGGGCATCGCCTTCTGAGCCTTTTTTAGTAGGACTGTGAAAGTATAAAGCAGAAAGATAGATTAGTTTAAGCTTCTGTTTAAATCTAAATGACTTTTGGGTGGTTACACCAAAGTGCTTTGAGACCATTCAAGATTAAATGATATTTTTGCAACTGGACTCTCAATGCTTAAGAACAAGACATGGCAGGAAGCAGGCCTTCCAGTGAGCTGCACCTACTCAAAAATCTTAAGTAGAGGATGGAGTAGATATTACCTTAAGAATTTTAAAATTTGCTTTTGCAGGTTTAGGAAAGTGAAGTTAATTCATGTTAATGGGTTATGGTATACAATGATCAAGCCTGTACAGAAAGAATTCTTTCTAGAGAGTTAATCACAGACATTATTGTGATTGTGCATTATCAATTGTGCATTCAACTTCATAGTTTTATTATATCATTTTTTAATGTATGCAATTCTTTTATTATATAATTTTATTTACAGATGCCAAAATGTGTAAAAAATAAGACTGGGAGTTATTGTTACTACAATGTCAGAAGTGTCAGTTCACTTTTGTTCTCCAATAAATTGAATTACATTTGTAACTGTCCCATTTCTACCTACCGTTACCTCAGGGGTATTCTTTTTTCTAGATTAGCCCTAACATTTTATCTATCACAGGTTCTTAAAAATGTTTTCTGATACTTGGAAGAAAAAAAAAAAAACCCCAGACACATATAGCCCTGGTCGATAAGTTACAAGCGTCAGTTTAACTTAAACCAATCACAGAATTACTGTTAGTATTCCTGTATGATATTTGGTATTTGGGTTAAAACTCACGACGGCCAGGATTATCATCTTTAATCCAATGAGGTGAGATGGATTGGGACAATTTACTTTGACAAACTGAAAGGAAGCAATCTTATCTGACCTTACATAAAAAATTAGTACAGGCAAACTTCAGCGATTACAAACCAACTCAATAAAGCAAATATCACAATGAAATGAGTAACATGAATTTCTTTTTCTCCTGGTGCATATAAGAGTTATGCTTGCATTATGCTGTAGTCTATTAAGTATGCAACAGCATTATGTCTAAGAAAAAATATACACATCTTAATTAAAAATATTTTATTACTAAAAATTGCTAACATTCATCTGAGCCTTCAGCAACATAATCTGTTTGCTGATGCATGATCTTGCCTTGATTTTAATGGTTTCTGAATGATCAGAGTGGTGGATGCTGCAAGTTGGGCTGGCTGTCGCAATTTCTTAATATAAGATAACAATGATATTTGCTGCATTGACTAACTCTTCCTTTCACAAAACATTTCCCTGTAGGATGCAGTGCTTTTAGATAGCCTTTTTCCCATACTATAACTTCTTTCAAAATTGGAGTCAATCCTCTCAGACTCTGATGCTGCTCTATCAACTTAGTTTATGTAATACTATAAATCTTTTGTTGTCATTTCAACAATGTTCATAGCATCTTCACCAGCAGTACATTCTATTTCAAGAAACTATTTTCCTTGCTATTCCATGAGAAGCAACTCCTCATTCATTCAAGTTTTTTCATGGGATTGCAGCAATTCAGTCACATATTCAGCTCTACTTCTAACTCTAGTTTTCTTGATATCTTCCCCACATCTGCAGTGACCTCCCTCACTGAAGTCTTGAACCCCTCAAAGTCATCCACGAGAGTTGGAATCAACTTCTTTCTTGTTAATGTTGATTTTTTTTATCTCCTTCCATGAATCACAAGTGTCCTTAATGACCTCTAGAATGGTAAATTCTTTCCTGAAGTTCTCCAATTTCCTTTGCATAGATTCATCAGAGGAATCACTACCTATGGCAGCTATAACCTTGCAAAATTTTTCCTTAAATCAAGGGTCACAATAGAGTTCATGCTCCTATGAGAATCTAATGCTGCCACTGATCTGATAGAAGGCAGAACTCTGCTTACTTGCCCCTCACCTCCTGCCGGGTGGCCTGGTTCCTAACAGGGCACCGACCGGTACCAGTCCATGGCCCGGGAAGTGGGGACCCCTGCTTTAAATAATACTTGAAAGTAAAAATTAATCTTTGACTCATGGGCTGCAGAGTAGATGTTGTTCTAGCAAACATGAAAACATTAATTTCCTTGTATATCTTTATCAGAGCTCATGGGTAACTATGTCAATAGGTAGTAACATTTTGAAAGGAATCTCATTTCTGAACAACAGGTCTCAATAGTGGGTTCAAAATATTCAGTAAATCATACTCTAAATAGATGTGTTGTCATCCCGGTTTTGTCATTCCATTTCTAGGCAGAGTAGATTTAGCACAATTCTTAAGGGCCCTAGGATTTTATAAATTATAAAAGAGCATTATCTTTTTTTTTTTTTGTAGCAGAAGCGAGAGTTTAATGATGGTCATGAAAGATCAGGTGTCTGGTGGGCTTGGCCTGTAATCCCGCACTTTGGGAGCCTGAGGTGAGTGGATTGCCTGAAGCCCGCGGGTTCGAGACCCGCCTGGACAACTTGGTGAGACCTCATCTCTACAATAAATCAAAAAATTAGCCGGGTGTGGTAGCACGCGCCTGTCATTCCAGCTACTTGGAAGGCTGAGGCGGAAGGATCGCCGGAGCCCAGCAGGTCGAGGCTGTGGTGACCGGGAGCAGCCACTGCACTCCAGTCTGGGAGACGGAGTGAGACTCCAACTCAAAAAAACAAAACAAAACAAAAAGAGCAATATCTTTAATGTAACATCATTAGTTGCATTAGCCTCTAACAAAGAGTCAACCTGTCTTCTGAGGCTTTGAAGCTAGGCATTAACTTCTTTCCAACCATGAAAGTCCTATGCATTGTCTTTCAATAAAATGTTTTGTCTACATTAAAAAACTGTTGTTTAGTGTAGCCACCTTCATCAACTTTTTTAACTAGTTATTCTGGATAACTAGCTTCAACTTCTACATCAGCACTTGCTTCTTCCCCTTGCACTTTTCTGTTATGGAAACAACTTTCTTTCTACCCCAGGAATCTACCTCTTCTAGCTTCAAACTGTTCTGCAGCTTCCTCACCTCTCTCAGCCCTCATAGAATTGAAAAGAGTTAGGGTCTCGCTCTGGGTTAGGCTTTGGCTCAAGGGAATGCTGATTTGATCTATTCAGATCACTCCAACCTTCTCCATATAAGTGATTAAGGCTGTTTCGTTTTCTTCTCATTTGAGTGCTCACTGGAGTAGTACTTTTAATTTTCTTCAACTTTTTTCCTTTACATTCACAACATTGCTATTTATTTGGTGCAAAAGGTCTAGGTGTTTGCCTATCTCAGATTTCAGCGTGCCTTTCTCACTAAGCCTGATTATTGCTAGTTTTTGAATTAAGGTGAGAGATGTGTGACTCTCTCATTTGAGCACTTGGAGGCCAATTCAGGATTATTAATTGACTTAATTTTAATACTGCTGTGTCTCAGGAATAGGGAGGCTCAAGGAGAGGAAAAGAGGTGGAGAAATGGCCACCCCTTACACATCATTTGTTGATTAGGCTTACCATCTTACATGGGCATGGTTCATGGTGTCCCAAAACAATTACAGTAATAATATCAAAGACTACTGATCATAGATTATTGTACAGACATAATAATAATGAAAAAACTGAAATATGGGAATTACCAAACTGTGATACAGAGACACAAAGTGAGCCCATGCTGGAAAAATGGTACCAATAGACTTGGTCAGCACAGGATTGCCACAAACCCTCAATTCGTAAAAAATAAAAAATAATAAAAGGCTCAATATCTGAAAAGTGCAATAAAGTAGAACACAATAAAACAAAATATGTCTTTGCAAGATGAAGAGACCTTCTTTTTAAAAATTAAGCAAATCCAACAACAAAGGTAATATGTTATATAAATTAGAAACCCATTAAATTTTTGGATGGAAGTCTCCAAGCTCTTAGAGTAAAAACATTCTTACCTGTATGCTACGTATATTAGTCCGTGTCACACTGAACTTCATCATTTTATCAATCCTAGGATATTTCCAGGTCATATAAATACCAGACTTCTCCTTTCAGGTTGTTGCCTGTGATAATGCTCTAATACAAGGTTCTGTAATGTCTTTTTTAAATTATTATTTATTTTTATTTTTTATTTTTTTGAGTTGGAATCTCACTGTCGCCCAGACTGCAGTGCAGTGGCCGCTCCTGGCCACCGCAGCCTTGACCCGCTGGGCTCTGGCGATCCTTCCGCCTCAGCCTTCCAAGTAGCTGGAACTACAGGTGCGCGCTACCACGCCCGGCTAATTTTTGATTTATTGTAGAGATGAGGTCTCGCCAAGTTGCCCAGGCGGGTCTCGAACCCGCAGGCTTCAGGCAATCCACTCACCTCAGCCTCCCAAAGGCGCGGAATTACAGGCTGAGCCACCGAGCCCGGCTTGTAATATCATAAGGAGTGTTGTATCTATCTTCTTCCCAAGAACTAGAAAGAGTTGAGGAGTATAATGTTTTGGAAGATACTTGTAATATCCTGAATGTTGGTCTCTTGGCTAATTTTGCCAAATTATAGTCTTTTTTTCATTTGGTGTGTTAGTTTCCTAGGGCTACCATAACAAAGTGACACAAACTTGGTGGCTTTCAAAAACAGAAACTTACTGTCTCACAATTCTGGAAGCTAAAAGTCCAGACTCAAGATATGAGGGCCATGCTCCCTCTTCTAAAAACCTTCCTTGACTCTTCTTAGCTTCTGGTGGTGTTTTTTGATTTGCAGTTGCATTACTTCAATCTCTGCCTCTGTACGTGTGTGTTTTTGTCTTCATATAATGCTTTTTCTCTTCCTATAAGGACATCAATCATATTGAATTAAGGTCATCTACAATAATCTCGACTTAATTTAATTACATATGCAAAGACCTTATTTCCAGATAAGATCACATACACATGTACTGTTAAGTTAGGGTTAGGACTTCAACATATCTCTTGTGAAGTGCATGATACCAGGGAAATAGATAAATTAGGAGACCTTGAGCTATTACATTGTTGAGAGCTCAATATGAAGACATAAGAAAGTCATTATGCAAATATATGATTATTAAAAACCATCTTGTCTTGAAATGCTTAGGCAAGAATTTCTGGACAAGTAGAAGATTCACAATTTTTTAAGTTCATTTCGATGAAGGTTATACAACAACAGTAGCCTCTTACAAATATTTCTAGACCCACTAAGCTTTGTTTGTGAATCTCACCAGAATACAGCATGAGTTCATTAGCAAGAAATATCAACTTGCTCTTTTTTTAAATTTTAGCTCAGATCAAAGTACATTACTGCCACTCCATAACAGCCAAATGCTGAAACTGCAAACTCCAGTTATGAATATAGCTTTTTGATATTATGTAATTTTTAAAAATACTCAGATATGTTGTATGAATAAACCTTTCCAGTCAGGTCTCAATAAATCTTCTTGAAGCTAAACTTTTGACTGTATAGTGATACCCCATAGATATGGTGAAGAAAGAGGCCATACTGACTTTCTTCTAACAGGATTAGTATCTTAGTCCACTTGGTGTTGCTATAACAGAATATCACTGATTGGTTAATTTATAATGAACATGATTTTTTCTCATTGTTCTGGAGGCTAGAAAGTCCAAGATCAAGGTGCCAACATATGTTTGGGGTCTTCTTGTTGCATCATCATTTGGTAGAAGGGCCAAAGGAAATGACAAAGAACGGACCAGACAGAGTACATGCAAGAGGGAGTAAACCCATTCCCATGATAATGGCATTAGTCCTTTTGTAGGGGCAACCTAGCCACCTCTTAAAGGTCCAGCCAATGCCATCATAATGGCAATTAAATTTTAACATGACTTTCGGAGGGGATAACTATTCAAAGCATAGCAGTTAGTACCAAAAGTTCTCTCCCATTAGAGTACATTTAACTAAGGCCTGTATTGTTACCTCAATTCCTTTTTTAAAAGAAGCAGGAAAATCAATGAATTTATTAATATTCAACTATTCAGTGTTTGCTTTTGGATAGCAAAGAAAAAAATGAGTAAAAGTGGAAAGTTATATAAATCCAAATTTTTCCTTATTAATTTATATCCACAGTCTCCTTTCCTGAAAGCCAGAGGCACATTTTAAAAACCAAGGCATATGTCCACTATAGGCATCTCAAACTTAAGATGCCTATATTTAAATTTATTATACTTAATCTATAACTAACTCCTTTTCCCATATAGTGTCTACATCACTGAACTGCATAACCACATAATCAATCACCTAAGCCATAAACCTAGGTGTAATTCCTGTTTTCTCTCTTTCCCTTGATCCTTACATTCAGTTGATCACCAGTTTCTATGAATTTTATCTCATAAATATTTCTCAAATATGTCCTCCTTTCTCCCCCTCCACAGCTGCTTCCTTAGTTTCAGCCCTCGCATGTCTCACTGGGGTTATTACAACCAGTCTTGTTTTTTTCTCACCTATTCTCCACAGGATAGTCAAGCAATTCTGATCAAATTGGGATGCCTTAATGGTTTTTCTCTACTAGAATGCAATTCATTCAACTATCCAACCAATATCTAATGAGTGTGTCTACTAACCCTAATATTGTGCTAGGAAATGGTAAGTAATGCATCATCATTGATTCTGTGCAAAATTACAGACTAGAATGTAATGATGAAAAAGATTTAATGTCATGAAAGCTTATAGCAGAAGAACCTGACCTAGTCTGGAGAATGAGAGAGTGAAGTGAGAGAAGAACCCAGGCCTGAGCCTTGGGAAAGTCCAACATTTAGAAGTTGGGTAGAGGAGTATGGACTCATAAGGAAGTCTGAGTCACAATCAGAGAGGCATCACATTGTCCTACAGAGGCTGAAGAAAGGGAGCATGTCAAGAAGGAAA
Source organism: Tarsius wallacei (assembly GCA_963574415.1). Taxonomy (NCBI): domain Eukaryota; kingdom Metazoa; phylum Chordata; class Mammalia; order Primates; family Tarsiidae; genus Tarsius; species Tarsius wallacei. The sequence goes on from CAUYQG010040337.1 coordinate 24,602, forward strand.
GTGGTCCACTGTGTCAATCTCTTCACAGAGGTCAATAAGACAAGGTCTAGAAAATATTTCTTCGATACAGTGGAGGTCATCAGTGACATTTGAAAGAGCTGATTGGGCAAACTAATGAAGAGAGAGCACAAGTTAGCCCAAGTTAAAGAGAGAGCAAGGGCTGAGAAAAAGGAGATGGTTAAACTGAAGCCTTTGTGGCCTATCTCCTGGCCTCCTCATTAGCTTCTTCTTATATCACTTCTCTACCTACTGTACCCTCCTACCATGCCAAATGTAGCCCTTACTACCACAACAAATGATTTACAATTTGCTCAAGATGCCACAGTCTAGTTTGCCCCATGGCCTTAAAGTATACTATTCTCTCTGCATAAAGGGCCTTCAACTTTCTTAGCCTGGACCTATTACTGATTCAAGGTTCAGCTCAAGTGTCACTACCTCAGGAATCCTTTTCCATAGCCACTCCAGTGCACACTACCAGTGTCACCACAACAAGCCCATTTTATTTGTCTGTTCATGCATAATAGCCCCATGCATATTCCTAAGGTTAGCAATGTGGGAGATTCAACTTTGAATCTGCTCGTGTGTTTTTCCCACAACATTGTAAGTTGCAAAGTAATAGGGACTCTATATCGTCTTTATGTACTCAGAATATGTTTGAAGAATGAATGAATGATCACTTCGATCTGCTGTCTCTGACGTAAGAAGTTGTGTCCACGGTATGACCGAGTTCTAACAATACGGGTACCCTTGTGAGTAGCAGTTGTTCCTTTCTGGAATATTGACCCCATGGGGACATAATTTCTATGGACGGGTTCAGAGAAGTCATTTTGAAGTCAGACAGACGTACGTTTAATTTCGGCTCCTCTCTGAGTCTCAGTTTTTCATCCATAACATGAGGATAATTTTAATTCTTTTTTTCCTTTTGAATCAGGGAGTACACATGAAGATTTGTTACATAGGTATATTGTATGATGGTGAGGTTTGGGCTTCTGATGAGTCCCTCATTCCCCTGCTCAGTGGTGACCAGGGTACCCAATGAGTGGTTTTGCATCCTTTATTCCTCCTTCCTGCTCCCCACTTCAGCAGTGTCCAGTATTTGTTGTTCCCACCCTTGTGCCCGTGTGTGCTCAGGGTTGAGTAAGAACACACGGTATTCAGTTTTCTGTTTCTATGATAATTAACTTAGAATAATGGCCTCCAGCTGTATCAATGTTGTGGCAAATGACATGATTTCTTTCTTTTTTATAGCTGTACAGTTGGCTCCCTGTTTTTGCTATTATGACTAGTGCTGCAATAAGCATGAGTGCAAGTGTCCTTTTGGTTGAATGATTTATGCTTCTTTGGGTATATACCCAGAAGTGGGATTGCTGGGTCAAGTAGTAGATCTCTTTTTAGTTCTTTGAATAACCTTCAAACTGCTTGCCACAAGCTGAACTAGCTTACGTTCCCACCAATTGTGTATGAGTGTTCTCTTTTCTCTGCAGCCTTGCCAACATCTGTTGTTTTTTGACTTTTGAGTTATAGCCATTCTAACCAGTGTGTGATGGCATCTCATTGTAGTTTTGATTTGCATTAAAATATTTACCATGAGTATTTTTGATATCTACCATGTAACACTTTGTGAGTATAAAATTAGAAAAATCCTCATCAAATACTTAGCATAGTGCTTGACTAATATGTAAAAGAGCAAATGGTAAATGCATGTTAGCTATTATCAATACGACTTATATTAGTTTCCTATTGGCTGCCATAGCAAATTACCACAAACTTGTTGCCTAAAAACAGCATAAAAGTATTCTCTTATGGTTTTGAAGGCCAGAAGTCCAAAATTGGTTTAACTGGGCTGAAATCAAGGTGTTCCCAGGTTGCACTCTCTCTGGAGACTCTGATTGAGAATATGTTTCCTTATTTTTTCTAGATTCTAGTGACTAGTGTATTCCTAGGTTTGAAGCTCCTTTCTCTACCTTCAAAGCCAGTGGCATAGCATCTCTTTCTCTCTGTCTCTGTCTCTCTGTCTCTCTCTCTCTCTCTCCTCTCTGCTTCCTTCACAGGGTCTTCTCTTCCATGACAAATCTCTCTTTTCTTTCTTTTATAAGGATACTTATGATTGCACTTGAGGTCTACCTGAATAAACCAGAATTCCGATCTCAAGATTTAACTTAATGACATCTGAAAACTCTCTGTCATGTAAGGTGAAGTTCATAGTTCTAGGGATTGGGACCTGGATATTTTGAGGAGACATTATTCACCCCCCCCACTATTATTACTACTATTGGAACTGATTGGTAGTATATGTAATTGGTAGTTATATACCAAACAAATACCCAGTAAAAGAATATGATGTCTCTGCAAAATGCATAGTGCTTATGATCTATGACAGCAGATCAAGAAACCCTCATAGCTTAAGTTTCTACTAAAATTACACAATTAATTTTTTAAAAGACTACAGAATCTTAGCACCCTCTCATTTAACTTACAAAGAGAAAATCCACTGCACTTTCCTAGAAACAAATTGAGTCAGATATATTTTCTAAAGATCAGCAAAAGTTCCCAGGAATGTCAGAAGATGGTAGCTCTTACTTCAGAAATTAGCAGCTACTGATTCTTTATCTGACATGATCAGACAGGGTTGCATCCTCTCTTTCTCCCACCTTGCAAAATCTATCTGTGCCAAGAGTTACTAGTGAAGGAAAATTTGGAAACATTAGATTTCTTTCAGATCTAGAAGTCTCTCTTTAAACTTGTCGATGTGCTCTGTTGAAAGAAACAGAAAGAGATGCTGTTATACTAGGGATCCTTGCCAATTTCCCTGTGTTTTTCATTTGCTTACAAATTTAGCGATTTATTATTTATCCAACATGGCTTCCTTGGTATAGAAGCAGTTGGATTGGGAAAGGATTCTTTTTTTTTTTTTTTTTTGAGTTGGAGTCTCACTCTGTCGCCCAGACTGGAGTGCAGTGGCAGCTTCCGGCCACCTCAGCCTCGACCTGCTGGGCTCCGGCGATCCTTCCACCCCAGCCTTCCAAGTAGCTGGAACTACAGGCGCACACTACCACGCCAGGCTGATTTTTGATTTATTGTAGAGATGAGGTCTCGCCAAGTGGCCCAGGCGGGTCTCGAACCCGCGGGCTCCCGCAATCCACTCACCTCAGCCTCCCAAGGCGCGGGATTACAGGCTGAGCCACCGAGCCCGGCTGGAAAGGATTCTTAAGCATAACAAAAATTAATAAGAGAAATTATAATTGTAAAAAATTCTTCAAAGTGCATTTCCTCTATGCACAAGTCATTAAAGAAACTTTTATATAAAGATCATTATATTCTACTATTTTTTCTTATAATGTAAATGTAAAATAAATAAATAAATAAATAAAAATGTGAAGGAAACCTTACATTTTTTCATTGTGAAGATTATCATTTGTCCAAATTATAAACTCCAAAACTGAGGCTAGTAACATGTGAGATAATAATAATAATGAAGACAATGGTGTGTGTGTGTGTGTCTGTGTGTGTGTGTGTGTGTGTGTGTGTGTGTGTGTGTGTGATGTGGTGTGAGAGAGAGTACAAGCACGACTAGGAAAGGGATAAAGAAAGGGAGATGGGAGGAAAGATTTATTAAAAAGCAAAGGCTTTTTAAAAACTGTTTTCTTCCCAACTGATTTAGTGAATACAATAATTGTGATTAAAGTAGAAAACAAAGGAGGAAATCAGAATTAGCTTCCAAAGTGTTTTGTTTCCGATCTAAGCAGCTCTGATATAGCAGACTGTTGTTACAACTTATCACTAAAACAATGCTATTTTATGAGAATCTCAAGCATCTTCACAAACAAGTGTGACTGTCTTCATTATGTCGGAAGCAAAATGCTGAGTGAATAATTTAGTATGTGGTTCACGTGCAGTTGAATTAGAACTAAGTCCGAATCTTGAGTTCTGAAATAAAGTTGGAACAATCTAGAATAGCACCAGGCATTTGTCCTGGTCCCTGGCTCCACATTCTTTCCCAAGGGGGTGGAGAGGGCAAATTCAGTCCAGGGTTCAGGGGTCATAGCGAGAATTCACCCAATTCAGTGTAACAAGGTGAGGGTAAGAAATGGATGCTCCATTCACACTGTTAAACCTTCACATTTTACTTTGAAATATCCATCCTGTCCTGTTTGTGCTCATTTCACAGAACAAGGACAACTTGGGAAAAGAGGCTTACAGACTTATCAAAAAAGTATCATGAGACACAATGAACAAACGACAATATTATTGTCTTCCTCTATAGCATAGCCAAGGCTTGGGGATGGTGGCACGCAAGGAAGGTAAGTGTTACCCCTTTCAGGCTCAGGATCCTAAACAATTGGCATCTTCTGAGCTATGGCATGCCTTATTCTACCTCTCCAGGTTGGACATTTATGGCAACAGTGGACTGGAAGGTATAGTGCCCAAGTACTTCTTAAAAGGTCACCAAATAGGAGAAATGGGTACAGAGTTTCTCACTTGCTCAGGAGCCTACAAATTCCACAAAAGTGCTCCTGAATAATGACTGAGTTATCATCTCCAAGTGTCTTATGAAATTACTAAATTCAACTACAATTACTACAGCTAATAAAGTGCTAGTGCAGAGCACAATAGCAGCAGTAATTATGTGGCAGAATGATTAAACAGCAGGCTGCAATAATTATTCTAATTCATCTTTAGAGATGGAGTCAAAGCTCTAACAATCAAATCAATCAATTAGTGAAGAAGAGCAGTGAGGGGAAAAAAATCAATGAAAAACAAGTTTTCACAACAAAACAATAAATCAATCTCAGAAAATCATGTTGCATCATTGTACAAAAAAAAAAAAACTGGAATGACACCAGTTATTGCAATTAAATAACAAAGCAATGGTTTCATTGTCTATTATTCTAGCTCAAGCTGGAGAAGGATATAATTTTTGTCAGGCTTTTGGAATCTAAATAAATACCCAGGACTCCACTTCTATTTTTAAGACTAATCCCATGCCAGGGACTGTCTTTTGTCAATAAGTCTCAGGTTCCTGCCAAATATTCAAAGAACCTTGGATAATGATCTTTTTGGCCATCCTTGAAAAAAATTCAGAAAAGTCCTTTAGGGGCTTTCTGTATTATATTTTACATTTTCCAGAGCACTTTTGCCATATTATTTGAGGTTTTCTCAACAACTTTCAAGTGAGGTGGCAGAGAGTAGATATTTCTAACTAATCTATTTTACAGAGAGGCATATTCAGGCTAAGAAAAGTGACTTTGCCCAAGCCACATAAATGGTGGATCAGCAAAGATAGGGTGGGCTTCTACCTCAGTCACTCTACACTGCCTGGGTGACTGCACTATTAAAGTTCAGAGGAATTTAAAGAAACCCCCAAAATCCCCTTTCCCCTGTAGATAGCTTCGAGAGACTGAGGTCATGAGGGAGAGATGGTGAGTGGTCACAGATTGTGAGTGAAGGCTTAGTGCAAGCCTCTAAAGTACAGGTTCACCCTTGAATAGGCTACAATGGTCTGAAAATGACACTTCTTATGGCTGCTCTAGATGTGACTAAAGCCTCCAAGGCCTCATCTGCTACAAGCTCTGCTTCTCAGATTGCCCCCAAAGTGATCTTGACAGTATCTTTGAACTGTTCCTGCTGTAGTGCTCATTAATAATATCTACATACAGCACTGATAGAATGTGCCAGTCATTGTGTTAAGTGTATTACATACATTATCTCAAGTTAATTCCCCAAACTATATCCACAAATAAATACTATGGCCCCCTTTTCATTGATTTTTGAAAAATATTAGCTTAGAAAAGTTAATTTGTCCAAAGTCACGAAGCAGTTAAATAGCAAAGCCAGGCCTCACACTCAAGGTTTTGACTCTGCTCCAAACTGCTTCTCATTTGACACTTCACTTCCAACATTTTTGTTGTAAATTGTTTAATTAGTTATATGTAATCTAAATAACATTAGCATTCCTCATTGATCTCACCTATCAAACATTTCAAAAGAGTATTTATTTTGATCTCATTTTCCAAGCAAACTCAAAATTATTGAGTATAGAAAAGATGAAACAAAATTTATCTTGGTTATTGTATAAATTCAACATATCATTTTAAAAATTGAAGTTATTATTATTATTATTATTATTATTTTGAGTTGGAGTCTCACTCCTTCCCTCAGGCTGGGGTGCAGTGGCACGCACGCTCACGGCCACCCCAGCGTTGACCTTCTGGGCTCCAATGATCCTTCTGCCTCAGCCTTCCAAGTAGCTGGAAATATAGACGCGTGCTACCACGCCTGGCTATTTTTAAATTTATTGTAGAGATGAGGTCTCGCCAAGTTGCCCGGGCTGGTGTCGAACCCGCGGGCTCAGGCAATCCACTTGCCTTGGCCTCCCAAAGTGCTGGGATTACAGGCTGAGCCACTGAAACCAGTCAAATTGAAGTTATTAAATGGTGGAAAAGTACTGTGTCATGAGTCCCCAAGACCACAGCCAGGTTCGGTGTTCTGCTAAAGACTCACAGGACTCAGCATACAGTCATACTCATGGCCATAATTTATTACAGGAAAGGGTTACAAAAGTTCAGCCATGGGAGAAGACACATGAGGTGAAATCCAGAGGAAACTAGGGGCAACCTTCCAAGAGCCTCTACCCAGTGGAGTGATACTGGACACACTTAAATCCTCCGGCAGCAGATTCTGACAACATATGTGAAATCTTACCTACCAGGTAAGCTCATGAGCAATCCATTGCCCAAAGTTTTTATTGGGGGCTGGCTACTTAGGTTCCCTTTACTAAACACATACCAGAATTTCCAACTCCCAGAAGGCACACAGGTATTCACCATAAATTATATTATCTGCACAAACAGTTTAGGCACATTGAGGCTTTCTTATCAGGAAAAGATGACAATCTTCCCAAAATTTAAGTTCCCAGACTCCAGTCAAATGTCAACTTTGTAAGCAAGACCTTCAATGGAAAGCCTGCTATGCTAATGCTTCTCTGGACAGGTGAGGTTTGTAATGTCTTTTCATTTCATTTAGTTCTTCTCTATCATTCTTTCCTTTTTTCCCTCCTTCTCTTTATAGATCTGGAAGGTAAGACTCTATGGCCCATTTTAGCTAATACCTTAGGCCAGTCAGGAGTGCATTCGCATCTTGCATCTCCTGGTTAACTGGCCACCTTTCTTATACAGTTCTGGTCTTAATTCCTTCTGAGAATCAAGCTCTCTGGGGTCTTATGGTTTCTGTCATAGCAATAGTTCCTAGCCTTTGATGAGTTATTTTTTGGAGTTTCTTCCCTCTGAGTGGGAAGAAATAGTTTGTATCTGCCCTTGATGACTTACAGGGCTCGCTGTTCATGCCACATGGAGTTCCTAGGAATTCAAACTGCTCATGGAGGGAGTCCAGATTTACATTTTCTCTTGCAAAAGTATCAGGTCCTTCTAAGGCCTTAAGCAAAAGCACTAGGTGGCAGCTCTGGATTAGCCTTTTTAAATGCATTCAAAAAAGGCAAGAAATGTTGCCTCCAAGGAGGAGCAGATAATATGAAGGGAAGGTGCAGCCTGAAGGGCAAGGAAGAATAAGAGAATGCAGTTTAAAGAGGAGAGGAAAACAGAGCCAAAGGCAGCCTCAGGTTAGGGTGAACCTGGGTCAGAGAAAATTCAGAGCTGAAATGGTGATAAAGCTCAAAAATCATGAGAGGGAAGGAGATCATGAGAGGAAGGATGAGCAGAGAGAAAGAGAGGGTGTCTCTTTATGGAAAACACTTTATGGAGACGTTAGAAAAAAATCAAACATTGCTTCACAACTCTGTCTTCATTAAATATTTCACACATTCAACCGCTCTGATTATCCTGTGTAAGAGAAATATGTGATTATTTAAGGCAATATCTACATATAAACCTGCTAACACCACACAGATACCGACCAATTATTAACCAGCTGTTTGAATTGACATATATTTGTATTTGTCTTCAATTTGGTTGGTGTATATCTACTCATAGGTACTGAAAAGCAAATCATAAAGTTTTTGCTTGGGGAATGTTGTTTGTTTTCTTGTTTGTTTGAAAAGGATCTGCTTAAACCATGAAAAACATTGGCCTTACTTGCAGCATCCCTTTCTCATTCTGTCCTTCTTTTCTCCCTAGGATCTTTTTTTCCCACCTCCAGCATCCTATCCTTTACATTCCCCTTCTCCTTCTCTTGATATCCAAGCTCTTATAGTTCCTGCTGCCTCCTCCCCTCCAGCTACACTCCCTGTTCCTAACTCCTTAAAGGCATCTCTTCATCATCTGTTAGATCTTAGGTCCTTGTTGGAAATATTTTGTTCTATATGTAGCTAGAAGCCTCCGTGGAATCAGCAAATGCCCACTCAGCAGTGTCAGCTGGATATTGTCTTTAACTTACCATGTTAATAAAAAATGAGATTTTTTTTGTAACTTAAAATTGGTGCTGCTGTAAGAAAACAACTCTGCAAAACCATGCAGGCTTAAAGATTTTCCTGTTGTGTTACCTGCTTAAAGAGTGTTCAGAGACAAAAGGCTGGGAGCCAAGCGAGGGTCCCAAAGGAGCTGAAAGCTGCTGATCCAGTTCAAAGGGGGCAGAAGAGATTTTTTTTAAAACAAATTTTATGCAAAATAAAAACCATCCCAGTGAGAAACTTTAAAAAAAAAAGAGACTCTAACTGACTTTTCAGAAAGCAGCCTGACTCCCGTTCTTTGGTAGTGAGCTTCCTGGATGGCGATCCTTTTTTGTGTGTGGTTTTGACCCACAAGGAAGAAAGGCAGAAATAAAGAGGGGAAGAGCCAGTATTTTGATGTCTGTCCACAAAGTGAAATGAAACTGCCCCATTCCGATAAGGATTCTGTTAAATGAAGACAGCTGCAGGGTCTTTTTAAACTCAGAGACATGTTCAGCCCGGAAAGGACTGAAGCAAGCCAGTTCACTGCAAAAAACACTGAAAATCCAGGCAATGAATTCTGCACTCCTCCTCTGCTCAGCTGCCTGGTTTCCCCAGAGCTTCTGAAGCTAAGAAAAGTGGAGAATCACTTTGCACCCCCAAATCAGATAAGTGATATAAGCTATTATTTCCATTAAACACACACACACACACACACACACACACACACACACACACACACACGGGACTCCTCATAAAATATCTAATTACTAAACTTTGAAGATTTATATAATTTATGAATATACTCAAAAGACATGTATATCTCTCTGTATTCCCAGGTATAACTGACAAGGTTTTAAATGTAGCTGATTATCAGAATCACTGGGAAGTTTTATGTATGTATGTATGTATTTTTTATTTTAAAGATGTGGGGTACAATTCAGGGTTAGGT
>CAUYQG010040338.1:0-32412 GCA_963574415.1 Tarsius wallacei
TTTTCTTTCTTTCTTTCTTCCTTCCTTTCTTCCTTTTCTTTCTTTCTTTCTTTCTTTCTTTCTTTCTTTCTTTCTTTCTTTCTTTCTTTCTTTCTTTCTTTCTTTCTTTCTTTCTTTCTTTCAACTTGTCCTCATGGGCCTTAGTCACTGCCATGAAAAGGACATGGTCCAGCAAATCCACTGTCCAAGGCATATGACAGACAGAGAGCAGAGCCACCCACATGTCCCACAAAACTGTGAGAATAAATAGCTTTTGTTATAAATAATTGAGTTTAGGTAGGCTTTGAAATGCACTATTATTGAGGCTATGGCACATTGTTACGGTATTGGAATGTTTGCCCCATGTGCTTGAAAATGCCTTCCATGTTTATGTATCAGTGAGTATAGCTCCTGCTAGTCATACTAATCATACTTGGCAGAATTCTTTTCATCAGTAAACCTTTTCATGTCTACCTTTTATCTTTCTCAAACACTTAACAAGGGCAGTACATTTTTAATGTGCAATTGATTCCCAAGACAATTTCTAGACATGAAATAAAATTAGTCCTCAGCAAATAAATATTCCTTAATTTATGCATTATTACATGGTTGGAGAACTCAACATCATCAGTATTGAGTGGAAATATGGCTTATCTTAAAATTCCCTCTTAAGATAAGAATCTTAAGAATCTTAAGAGTTCTGTTTATTATAAGTATCTTATGAAGTAAATTGTTCTGAGGTCCTTTGGGTTCAACTTAAAAGCAGGAAAAAAAAATGTTACAATGCCCTTAATGTCATAAGGTTACACTTTCAGACTACCGAAACTTAAATGCCATTTTTATAAGCCAGCAAGATTCACAACAATAATTAGCTCTGAACATGGGTAGCTTTAGCTATGTAAATATTCCTATCTATTAGAATTTAGTTAATCATAGATAAATTACATTATAGAAATCATACCTAGCATTTTCTGTCATTAAATAAAATTCTGAGATTTGAAAAACATAAACTCACCATGAGGCAGGAGCCTTTCTAAAACAAAGAGATAAGGGCCTTCCCAGAATAGAAAAAGAATGTGTTAAAGAGAAAGTGACATGCTGCAGTCAATATCTAAGTACGCACGAGTAACCCAGTTACAACCCTGTGCCATAAAATACCCAATCAAAAATGCAGGTTGCCATATAAAGGAGACAAAGGGGTTAAAATGTAATACTAGGCAATGCCCTGCTATGTTTGGGGCTCAGCCTTTGGATGTGAATTTGCTGGGCCAGTGCTGGCACAAGTAAACACTGCTTCCTGGCAAAAAAGCCTCGGTGTCCCGTCTCTCTCTGTAAAAAATCCTGCCACATCTTTGGTGTGTTGGTCAGGAAATTGGGAGGTGGAGACAGTGTTTTCACCTCCCTTGTTGCTGGGTTGCTACCTCCCCAGGATGCTGGAAGAGGTGACATCACCTGGCGCCAGTGCATGATTTGATCTGTAGGACACTAGCCCTCCTGGGGTGCTGGAGCAAGGACCCCGAGAGCATAAAGGAACCTGATGAGACCCAGAAACAAGCCAAGGGAGCACCGCCTGTCAGACTTGTAAGAACCTGGGTTTAATTTGGTAAAGCCTGCCCTAAGAGGCAGAAGGGAGCCTGATCACCTCCCAGAATTACCTGAGTAGTAATACAGGGGGATGAAATTGTAACTCTAAGGTTCTGAGCAGCGGGCTGGAGACATTGTGTGAATGAGAGTTAGTGAGATGGTACCTAGGGATGAAGCAAGAGTAGAGTTGGGAGAAATCCTGAAATCTGCAAGAAACCTCCAGTAAGGAGGGTTGAGCCTTTCAGGGAGGGCCTAGAATCTTAACGTCTGCAAGAAATCTCCATTATGGTAGATTAAGCACCATTTTGGAAAAATCCAGAATTGTACAGACTAACCCAGTAACCAAAAATGGATAATAAGCAGTCTAGGTCTAGGAAGGGAGGTTGGAGGGACTCCCTTAAAAATCCCCCAGATAGTCTGCTGGGGGAATGTTGAAAAGTTGGAAAAATAATTCTAGAACTAAGAAGAAGTTAAAAAAGAGAATGATTAAATGTTGTTGTTTTATCTGGATTAAAAAAACTATACATCATCCTTCGTTCTTTTGGCCAGAGTTTTGTTCTAATAGAGATTGGCTTTGCCAAACTTTAATAATTCATATAAATAGCAAGTCCTCTGTTTCATCTGAAGGAAAAGACTATGCCCTTTGCTGGCTACCACAGGCCCTTTCCATGCTTCCCTTTAAAACGGAGAATGTGGAAAGGAAAAAGAAAAATAAAAAGAATCTGAGCCCCCAGAAGAAAGGGAAAAGCCTTGGGATCCACTTTCCTGTATTCTCCTGCCTTATAATTCTCAAGAAGACCAGGAATGTAAGGAGAGAGAATGGGCAGGAATGAGGATCTATTAGGAATTTGGGAGTCAAAAACCCCAAGCTCCCAACATATTTATCCTAACTTGAAAAGGGAATTATACCTATGCCAGAAAGATATTAAAAGGTATCCCTTTTCTCCTGAAAATTCAGGCAAAAAGTCAAAACTATTCCTCTTAAGGGAAGTCCCACTGGGACAAGGAAAAATTGGTTTTGTGATGTTGTACTCATTAGAACAGAAGTAAGACATTTTAAAAAAAGAAATGAAACCACTCCTAGAGAACCCACTAGAATTGGCTAATCAAGTTAATCAATTCCTTAAACCTAACAGATATAGTTGGGTAAAACTAATGTCAATTATTTTCTATTTTGTTTACTGGGGAAGAAAGAGGAATTATTAGGTGAGTGGTTATATCCATCTGAGAGCAAAATCATCCCTCAACCCCAGGTGTACAGCCTGTTGAACAGAAGTATCCAAATACTGACCCTAAATAGGAAAATAATAACCCAGGAGATAGAGTAATAATTCAAGACTTGAGAGAACTAATAATTAAGGGCATTCAGAAATCTGCCCCAAAGTTTCAAAATGTTTCTAAGGCTTTTGAAATTTAGCAAAAAAAGGGAGAAAACTCCCACAGCTGTTTTTTAGGCTGACTCAGAGACCACATGAAAAAATATTCTGGATTAGATCCAGAAAACCTCCTAAGACAAAGATTGTTAAAAGTAAACTTTGTTACTTGAAGCTGGCCTGACATTACTAAAAAGTTACAAAAGCTAGAAGGATGAAATGAAAGGCCTATTAAAGAGTTGCTGAGGAAAGCACAAAAAGCGTTTGCTAGAAGAGATGGAAAAAAGCAAAGACAAAAAGCTTTTTTTAATCAAAGACAAATTATGATAAGCGCTGTCAAAAAGGTGGTTCAGAAACAAAGGAATGAGAGGCCCCCATGGATGGGCTCCAAAAGCCAAAGAGGGCAAGCTAGAAAAAGAAGCAACCCTAAGGGGAATGGGACAGGAAATTGTAATCCAAAGGAAACTTTAAAAGTTTGGGGGTTTAATAAGATAATGCAATTAATGAATTGTGGATTAAATCTTATGCTACTAAGACTTGATGTTTATATACCAAACCTTCTTAAGTGAACTAAGAAAAAATTACAATTAAAAAAAAACACTTAAAGCAAGCCTTAATTACTGCTCCTGCCCTAGCTCTCCTTTCTTTAGAAAAAACAATTTTTAAAAGAATATGTTTTGACTATTTCCTCTACCTTATCCTCTCTTAGATTAAAAGGACTTCTGGCTCAAACGCCTCCTCTTGAGTTTACAGTTCACCAGTTCCTAACTGGCGATTGAATACTGATTAAGTTCTGGAAGGAAACTAAACTCCAGCCAAGCTGGGAAGGACCCTATCAAGTGCTTCTGACAACTGAGATGGCCATATGGACTGCTGAAAAAATGTGGGCGCATCATACCTGTGGCAAAAAAATCACCAAAGGAAGTTACAGTACCAGAGAACACTCCCATTAAGTGAGAAGTCTCTCAAACTAAACAACTAAAACTAAAATTCAAGAAAACCTAATGTATTCATCTGTGCATTTTCTCATAGCACTGACAATTGCATTTCTTATCATGTGCATGTTTATTGCTTTCATTGTTAAACATATTTGCAAGGGTCTTTTCAATTCTGAGCAACCATGGAACCTTTGTGTGTCTTAAAGGTATTACTAATTCTAATCATAGTAATAAACAAAAACAAAGGATGGATTATTACTAATATCACTAAAACTAACTCCCTAATAACTATTAAATTTGATGCCTGTGTAGTCCTGTCATGCCAAAGTCTTCACGATCAAAGAAAATTATCTATGGTTGACAAATACCTTTGTCCTGATACCACTGCTAAAGATGGTCTGAAATGTATCAAAACAAAATATGGGGAAGCTAGCCCTTGTATTAAGAATGGCATAACTCTTGCAGGGACTGGTCTGGTGTCTTTTGAACCACTAAATTTAAAGAATGGACAGCTATAAGAACCTTAGAAAGTACAGGGGACACCCTTATGGAAATTGGAACTGGTAAACAATTCCTGATCAAAACTCCAAGTGCACATGACATAAGAGATAACATAAACAAGTGGGACCTCATCAAACTGACAAGCTTCTGCAAAGACAAATAAACCATCAAGAGAGCAGGGAGATAGCCCTCAGACTGGGAAAAAATATTTACCAACAGTATGTCTGACAAAGGCCTGACATCTAGGATCTACAAGAAACTCAAACTCGCTGAAAAGGAAGAAAAAACACAACCCCATTACAAAGGGGGCAAAAGATATGAATAGACAGTTCTCAAAAGAAGAAGCATGAGCAACCAACAGATACATGAAAAAAATGTTCAGCTTCACTAGTCATCAAAGAAATGCCAATTAAAACTACACTGAGATACCATCTAACTCCAGTCAGAATTGTCATCATCAATAACTCAAAAAATAACAGATGCTGGAGAAGGTGTGTTGAAAAGGGAACACTTCTACACTGTTGGTAGGAGTGTAAACTAGTACAGCCTCTGTGGAAAATGCTGTGGTGATTCCCAAAAGTTCAAAAAATCAACCTTCCATATGACCCTGCAATCCCCCATCTGGGGATACTCGGAAGAACTCAAATCACTCTATAAAAAAGATACCTGCACGCATATGTTTATCGCAGCATTGTTCACAACAGCAAGAACATGGAACCAACCTTGCTGCCCATCAAAAGAGGATTGGATTAAAAAAATATGGTACATATACACAATGGAATATTATGCTGTCATAAAGAAGAACAAAATCATGAACTTTTCAGCAACCTGGATGGACTTAGAGTCTATAATACTGAGTGATCTTTCACAGAAACAAAGAACTGAGTATCACATGTTCTCACTTACAAGTGGACCTTGAACAACTATCGTAATACTATGAGAAAAGGATTGACAGTAGGGGGAAACTGCGGGGGGTTGGGGGACAGGGAGGTGGAATTGGCAGTAGAGGGAATCTGCCTGAGGAGGGAGAGGCATGCCTCATCAACAAGGGTACCTGCATAATGAATATTTGTATACGTAACCCTGAATTGTATCCCACAATTTTAAAATAAAAAATTTTAAAATAAATAAATAAATAAATAAAATATCAAACTTCTACATTAAAAAATAAAGAATGGACAGCTCCAGTTAAATAAATAAATAAATAAATACTCAAAAATAAAATTCAACTTATAAAAGGGACTACTTCTCCTAGTTGTCAACATCTACAATGTAACCGTTGTTATTAACAATAACCCAGCCTCAACTTGTGTACAGAAATCCTGTGATACCTCAGAAATATGGGTTAGAAGCAGTCATATCTGAACAAGACCTTCTGGGTAAATTTTGGATAAGATCAGTTGCAATGACTCCATCATCTTCACTGTCCATCAATACTACCACAACCCCTAATCCAAACTCTTTACATCTTTGGAAATTAAATCAAACCAATCCCAAGAATGATCCTGGCAAGGTAATAATTACAAAAATAACAGACTTAAACAAGCTTTAGAGGTTAAAACAGGATGGGGGACACAACTGCTCAGGTTAAATAGATAAAATATACAATAACGAGCCTTGACAAAAGTGATTCCTATGCTTGTGCCACAGGCAGGCCACGGGTTCAAATAGTCCCATTCCCTATTAATTGGGACATACACCCCAAAGGAATAAGTTGTCTGATGGCTGTATATCAAGATAAGGACACATAGGGGAATAAAACTTGCCGTAGTCTCTCCCTGATTTGCCTGTACAGATGTCGGATCTGAAGGCATATCTTTCCTTCTCCATAGGTAAGGTGAATCACTCCTCTTGTCTCTCCAAATGAGGGGATGGTTTCACCAGTCCTGTGGGGCATCTGCAAATCTGTACCCATATCTTTGATGTCTCTGGGTCAACTGAGGGCAACTACTCGAACCCTCAAGTAGATATTTGGTAGTACTGTGGCGGTAGGACAATTCAAGCCCTGTTGCCACCCAAATGGATAGAAACTGTGCTTTGGTTTAATTGGCTAGTCCATTCACCCTGGTATTTCAAAACTCTCTAATAACTACTAAAAGAGTCAAATGATCATTGCCTGAACCACCAGTAACCAGCTCATTTAACTCTAATACGTATCTAAATGCTATAGGAGTCTCTAGGAAAATTCCTAATAAATTCAAAGCTCGAAATCAAATAGCTGCAAGATTTAAATATCTCTTTTGGTGGGTACCTATAAGTAAGAATGCAAACTGAATCAATTATATATATTGCAATCAACAAAGACTTATTAACCATACTAGAGATGCTATTAAAAATTTGCCAAACAATTAAATGCTACTAGTAAAATTACATAAAAATATTGTATGGCCTTAGACATGATGCTAGCGGAAAAAGGGGAAGTATATGTCATTCTAGGAGGACAATGCTGTACTTCCTGCAAACTGGTCAGGATCTTGTATGTTAGAGTCTATTCGACCCTCCTCCTTCCTGCTCCCACTTGCCAGAGGGCAACACTTGAAAGTTCAAGTATACGAAAATTGGGACACCCAAAGAAAATGGCGTGCCTTACAAATTGGCAACTGGAAAATTGATGAGTGGCCCCCTGAACATATTATCCAATACTATGGCCCAGCTACCTGGGCAAAGAATAGGTCTTGGGGATATCGAATCCCCATTTACATGCTAAACTGCATAATTCAATTACAGGAGGTTGTTAAAATTATAACTAATAAAACTGCAAAGGCCCTTAACATACTAGCCAAACAGCAAACCAAGATGTGCAATGCTATTTATCAAAATCACCTAGTCTTAGACTACTTGCTTGTTTCTAAAGGAGGAGTTTGTGAAAAATTTAACCTAAGTAACTGCTGCTTACAAATAGATGATAAGGAAAAGATCATTAAAAAAAAAATCACTGACTAGATTAAAAAAAAATTGCTCATGCACTAGTACAAACCTGGAAAGGCCGGGATGCCAGGAGATTGTTTGGGGGATGGTTCTCAACTTTTGCGTAATTTAAAACCCTCATAGGTATTATACTTATAATTCTGGGAATGTGTTTAATTCTGCCCTGTCTAGCCCCCTTAGTCATAAGGTCTGTCTCTAACCTCATTGAAGCCACGGTCAAAAGGAAAATGGCAGTACATGTAATGATGTTATAAAAATACTAGCTCTTAAATTTAGATGATGCTTTTCAGTCCAAAAAGGGCCCAAACATCAAATTAGGCAGGGACCCTTATAAAACGAAGAGATAAGGGCCTTCTCAGAATAGAAAAAGAATGTGATAAAGAGAAAGAGATGTGGCGTTGTCAATGTCTAAGTGCACATGAGTAACCCAGTTACAACTCTGTGGCATAAAATACCCAATGAAAAATGCAGGTTGCCGCTGGGGAAAAGAGAACCTATTCAGTAAATGCTGCTGGGAAAACTGACTGATCACATGCAGAAGATTGAAACAGGACACCTACCTATCACCATACACAAAAAATTAACTATAAATGCATCAGAGACCTAAACATAAAATCTCAAACTATAAGAATCTTAGAAAATGCAAGAGACATCCTTATGGAAATTGGAACTGGCAGCCAATTCCTAATCAGAACCCTAAGTGCCCACACCATAAGAAATAAGATAGACAAGTGGGACCTCATCAAACTGATGAGCTTCTGTAAAGCAAAAGAAACCATCAAGAGGGCAGGGAGACAGCCCACAGAATGGGAAAAAAATATTTGTGAACTACATATCTGACGAAGGCCTAACATTTAGGATCTACAAGGAACTCAAATGCGCCAAAAAGAAAAAACAACAACAACAACAACAAAAAACCCAGCCCCTTTAAAAGGTAGGCAAAAGACATGAATAGATACTTCTCAAAAGAAGATATATGGGCATCCAACAGACACATAAAAAAATGCTCAGTGTCACTAATCAACAGAGAAATGCAAATCAAAACCACATTGAGATGCCACCTAACCTCACTAAGAATGGCCATCATTAATAAAAGAAACAACAACAAATGCTGGCAAGGATGCAGAGAAAAAGGAACGCTTCTGCACTGCTGGTGGGAATGAAAACTAGTGCAACCTCTTTGGAAGACAGTGTGGTGATTTCTAAAAGAACTAGACATCGAACTTCCATATGACCCAGCAATCTCCCTTACTGGGAATATACTCAGAGGAACTCAAATCATTCTACAAAAGAGATACCTGCACATGCATGTTTACTGCAGCACTATTCACAATAGCAAAAACATGGAACCAACCATGCTGCTCGTCAAAACTCGACTAGATTTTTAAAAAATGTGGTACATATACACAATGTAATATTACACAGGCATAAAGAAGGACAAACATATGAACTTCACAGCAGCTTGGATGAATTTAGAGTTTATCATACTCAGTGATGTATCACAGAAACAAAGATCACGTAACACATGTTTTCACTCATAAGTGAACCCTGAACATTTACCATAATACTATAAAAAAGGGATTGGCAGTAGTGGGATACTGCTGGGGGGGGGGGGGGGTTGGCGGGACACAGCATCAATAAGGGTACTTGATCTCAAACCAGGCAAAGTGAGGACCAAAGGGAGGCCCAAACTTTACCTGTAAGATGACCACTTGTATACCTAATCCTGAATTTGTATCCCACATCTTTTTTTTTAAAAAAGAAATGACATTTCTTTATAGGAAGGTCCAATTTTATTTCAAACGTAGAGTATGACAATTAAGAGAAGGTGTTGTTCTGAAAGACACTTGAGTGTGAACTGAGGCTTTGTCACTTACTTGCCATGTGGCCCTCTCCAACCTCTTAGATACTTCCTTACCTGTGAAATGATAATAAGAGAACCCCTTCACAAGTTGGTTGGGAGGAGTAAAGGACAGGCTATTATAAGCATTTTTTACTCATGCTTGGTACTTTGCAAATACCAAGTGAGTGTGAGAAATCAGGTATTATGTAAAAGCACATGAAATTGCTGACATTTGCCATTTCTGACTTTTGACAATGGCAGTTTCTTACAGCTCAACCTCATAGTCATGGTATCTGGCTTCAAAGACAGTAAAAAGCACCTTTTGTTCAAAATAACTCATCAGGCAGAGTGGAGTGCATTCTTTTCTAGACAGTGCCACTGCCTTACCTGCCACCTAGGCAACTGTCGGGGACAGGATTCCTGGAGCCAGGGAAGCAGGTCACATGTGGGGAGTGTTGTTGGCAGAGTCTCAGGCTCCAGGGGACAGGGTCTGCCCACAACAAACACAGTCACACAGAATGGGGCCAGCTGCGCCAGAAAGGCAGCAATAGGGAGACACACTAAGTTAGGCAACTTCAAAGATCTCACAGGTCTTACTGAACAGAAATGCCTGAGCATCTGAGCAGATAAAAAGCAATTATCAGCCAGATTCTGAAAAAACTGGCTCCAGCCATAAACTAGAGTTGGCCAGATAACTTTGTGTGGGTGGAGCGATAAAAGCTTATCAGTAAGAGTTAGTGGTTACAATCTAATTTATACACCTCCACTTACCCTCTTACTATCATCCCGTTCTTACCCCTGCCTTTGATGGTGCAATATGCTAAATGCCACAATCCCTGGCCCCTACACTGTCACCACCACCCCTAGACACACAACGAATATTCCTCTTTCCAATGTAAGAAAATTAATTTCCAAAACATCTTACCAGTTCGAAATTTCTGTTCCTATTCATTATTTTGTTAAATAATTATTTAACAGATTTAACTTTTATAACTTGATAAGTGCTAAAATGGTATCCATGTCTTTACTGTGAAAACATTTTATACTTTTTGCTAATAAACTGAAACACAAGGTCCAAATTTTGGAAATATGTTAACAGCAAGGAAAATCAAAACTCAATTGATTATTTGCTTAAAACATTGCTTTATATGCTCTACCATGGTGAGGAGGTTTATAAATTGCATTCCTGGATATAAATAATTGGACAGATCATTTATTTTTAGCAAACTTCATGTGTATTCGCCAGTACAATGTGTTGTACTGAAATCTATCTTCTTATATGTTTATGTATCTATATTATACTTCCAGGTAAAGTTTCACAGAAGAATTTAAACATAGGCTCTTAGAGGGAAAGAAACATCTCATCTGTCTTTGTATTCTGTATGACACCTAGCACAGTCTCCAGCATGCATTAGGAACTAAATAAATGTTTACTGAATTACATCAAATAGGAAGAGTAGGAGAAATAACTGTGTTAATTTTCATATGAAAATCCACTGAATCAGGCAGTGATTTCTGATATTAGAAGATCAAAAGAAAAGTCACAATAGTTACAAGGAATTAATGCAAAAATCTCAGATTAATTTTCCATTAAAGTGAAGATGAATTATGCTCGATCCTTGACAAAAAGATAATGTGCTAAGATTTAACACTCAACATTAGGTGAAATGCATTGAATTTCAAATGTAAGTGCTTATTACACAAGATGTGGAACCCATCCTATGAAGGTTAATGCCACAGGTAAGTAACAGTAATAGGCAAGAGAAGAGATCCTTATACAGGCAGAAGCATTAACAGAAAATTTGGTTCATCAACAGTTGATGTCTTAGTAGAGGATGCTGAAAGAACAAAGAACAAACATGGATTCCACCTGAAAGGAACAAGAATGAAAGAGTGCCCTGGACTTTCCTCTACTCCAGAAGTTGGAATGGAAACCCAAGTGTACCATGAAGTGCACACATGCACTGCATGCAAGTGCCGTGGCATGGCTGGGCACCATGTGAGTTTAATCAGAGCCCTGGGGAGCCAGGGATGACAACAATCTGTTCTCTGTTAGTATTTTTAAAAAGAAGTTTAAAAATCATCTTTATCTGTGTTTCCATCAAAAACAAGTCTAGATAACTGAGTAGGTAAGGATTAGGTAAAGAAGAAAGAAAGGAAGGAAGGAAGGAAGAAAGAAAGAAATCAGTAGTTCTATTGCTATTTTAAAAATTTCTGGCTGGGCATAGTGGGTCAAGTCTATAATCCCAGCACTTTAGGAGGCCGAGGCAAGAGGATTGCCTGAATCTAGGGGTTCGAGACCACCCTGGGCAACTTGGCAGGGCCGCATCTCTACAATAAATAAATAAATAAATAATTGACAAGGCATGGTGACACATGCCTGTAGTTCCAGCTACTTGGAAGGCTGAGGCAAAGAGATCTCTTGAACCCAGCAGGCCGAGGCTGCAGTGGCCATGGGGGTGCTACTGTACTCCAGCCTGGACGACAGAGTGAGACGCCAACTCAAAAAAAAAAAAAAAAAAAAAAAAAAAAGGATTTCTGTACAAGACAAACTTTTGAGAGAGCTTGATCATCACAGTCATCTTCTCCATGAAGGCAAATTTTTCAGTTGGGTGTTAGGGTCATGCCACCATAGGATGAGTGACTTCTTCAAATGTGTGACTCTGTGGTCTAACTCAAATGCCTATAATCTTGAAGACACCCTCCATCCTCTAGATAGTTCCTTAATCCTTATTTGCTGGCATCAAGTGCACCCCATGGGCAGCCATTTTTAACTGGCTGTCACTAGGAACGAAAACAGTTTCTGTGTAGCACTTCACAACTTAGAAAGGGCTCTCTCAGATCTTTTCTTATTTGATTTCATTACCAACAAGTCTTATTACTCCTCTTAAAGAAGTAGCAAAGGGAACTTTGAGAAGTCCCCTGAGAGACTGCTGGCACCAAGCTGTTGGTACTTTTATCCCTGTCCACCTCACTGGCTCATAACAGCAAGAGAGTGAACAACAACTGAAAACTACCTGTGACCATGCTTCCCACTGTTCTCAAAGAAAGCAATCGGTCTATGTCTTGGCATAAAGATCCAGCTTCAATAGCATCTCCAACCAAATAAGCAACTACGTCCCCAAAAAAAAATACAAACTAGATAAAGCAGTCAACAATGTGCATGATCAACAAGGCAGTCAGAGGAAACAACAGCTGTGTTAAACCAGAGTTCTGCATGTAGCTGGCTTGGAAGATTCCATTAAAATAAGTCAAATGAAACCCACCCATGACTAAAATAGGTATGTGTCTTTTTGCTTCCAACTATCTTGAAAAAGCAACAATGATGTAATACTATAAATCTTCGGTTAATTAATTCCAAGTTTTTTTGCAGCAAGTTTTGTACTATCATCCTCTATCACATCCCATCTGTCTATGGTGAATATTTAGTTCTCACATCCTGCCTCCTAACCCTTGGAATAAATGTATCTTCTTAAAAATAAGAAAAATGTTTGGCTAGACCAGAGGGAGATATGGACTTATTTCAAATAAACTGATATCATATTTTTATAATCTGTTGCTGCCATCTTCTGTGTTAATGAAGCAGCACCTTCACACGTGTGAATACACATAATGGTGTTTAACAGAAATAACTCTTACCGGTCAACCTTATGGCACACTTTCCACACACACAGAGAAAGAAGACCATAACTTTGTTACCTCTAAGTGACTTCTCCTCTCAGCAATCACACGTTCATCCTTGTTTCCAAATAGTTTCTTTGGAGGAAATTCAAGGGCAGCAAGCTGAAACACATAGTTTGCAAGAAATGCATTAATACCATGCCTATGATTGCTGGGCTATTATTAATGTATTATCTGGAATCTCTATCGTGGGGTGAAAAGAGAAAGAGGCTGGAAGTTTAAAGGTGCAGGCCCTGCCTTGCTCTATCGCTAAGTCATGGTGAGACTATAGACAGACCAGGCAACAACCTTGGGTCAGATGCCCAGTGGTCAAACAAGAAGACAGGATGACAGAAACTCTAAGGAAAAATAGAGCTGAGTCTCAAGACTGTCTCAGACGACATTTCAGACTCTGGACCAGATGGTGTTTTATAATTTTTGTTTTTTAAAACACAACTTTGTTCATTTTTCAGTCCCGTTCCTTGCTAGAATTAAATTAGTTTTGTGTTGAGATGAGAATTTGAAAACTCAACCTACACGCTACCCGAACATTTTGTAAAACAGTTTTCAGATTCTTGCTAAGGTTCTCTAACATTCCATATTGCCTTTTTCCCAGCAACAACTGCACGTGAAGACTGCCCAGGTAAAGAGAGGACTTCTCTTTGCATCTTTTCAACTTGTTTTCTAGGAAGTGAAGGTTCAGAATTTGTTTTAGCCCGGTCTTACAATTTCACAGTCATATTTCTTCTGCTTTTCTTCTTGGAGGTATGAAAATCATAATAAAAAGATAAGTTTTATTACAGACACCCAGGCAGGAAAGGATTCTATAATCTGGTGAGAGCCTGACTAGCTGGCATTGCTCTGGCTGGATAAATGCTAAGCAGCAAATAACTGCTACTGCTGATGAAATTTACCATTTCCCTCTCTTCTCACCTCGTCAGACCCAGACAAATTGAAGCCAATGAAGCATTATCAAGAAAAAAATGAACATTTCTCCCACAATGTAGGGCACAATATGCCACAAAATTCCAATTTTATGCCTATGCAAATCACTAAGTTGATTTAAATTTATATTGCCACAGTGGGAGTCAAAAAGTAAAGATTAGCATCTGTATGTATAATACTTTAAAAACACAGTACTGAAGTATAATATACAACAGAAAAGTGCTCAGATCACAAGGGAAAGAGTTGATGGATTTTCAAATTCTGAACACACTGCATGGTCAGTACCTAAATCAAGAAACAGACCCTCGCCAGCACCTGGGGAACCACACTTGCTCCCTGTTAATCACGTCTTCTCATCACCTGCAAAAATTAACGCTAACCAGACTGACTTCTAACAGCATAGTTTCACTTTTCTTATTTCTGAACTTCATGTAAGTAATTTCATACAGTATGAACTCTTTCATGTCTACTTCCTTTTCTCAACATCATGTTTGCAGGATCCAACCATGTTGTTACTCATAGTAATAGTTTGATCATTTTCCCTGCAGTATAGTATTCCATCATGTGACCATTTCACAAGTTATTTGTTCATTGTCTTGGTAATGGGTTTTTTGTTAGTTTTCAGATTTTGTCTATTAGGATCTGTGCTGCTTTGGCACTTTCCCATAGGTCTAGTGATGGACACATGGATGCATTTCTGCTGGTTATACTCTCAGGAGTAGAAATGTGGGTTGTAGGGTGTGTGTGTGTTCAGCTGCATTCAAAACTATCAAAGGGGTTTCCAAAGTGGTTTACTAGCTGACACTCCTACCAGAAGAGGTTCAGAGATCCGATTGCTCTAGATCCTCACCAACACTTGATATGGTGGTCTTCTCCATCCTAGCAATGCTGGTGGGTATGTCATTTCTATCATGGTTCATGTTTGCATCTCTGTGATGACTGATGATGTTGAACATCTTTTCAGCTGCTCACTGACTGTCTGGTTCATCATTTTTAGGAAGTGTCTGTTCAAATCTTTTGCCCCTTTTTAAAATTAGTAGTCTGCCTTTTCCTTAATAAGAGTAATTCGCCCTTTTCACTGTCTTAAACATGTCTTTGATGACTTTATAGCCCTTTGTGCAAGTTACTTGAAGTTGGGCAGATGTTTGTCCCTTTCACGCTCTAGTGCTCTTTCTACCAAAGTAGAGGAATCTTGGAGAGGGTTGGGGTAACACTGAGGGACAGATTTCCCCTTCTCCTTTTTCACCAATGTTCCCAATATTGCAGACAATATTGTAGACACTCAGCTTAAAATCAGTTCAAGGTGAAGTGAAAGACCAAGGGCACGGAGGCAAGTCAGACCCAGCTGAATTTCAGCCTGACCACTAACTAGTTAGCTAGCTGCTTCTCTGACCTGAGTATTCTCTGCTGAAAATAACACAGAAAATGACACTAAACTTCACCAGGTTTCCCTGAAGATTTAGTGAATAATGATGAATGGAACTCAGCTATATAAATGGTCGTTAGACATCTGGGAATTCCTAAGAAAGTGGCAAGCCCACAGTCCCTTGTGCCTCTTCCCATGCACTGGGGAGCCTGGTGATGTGGCTCTGAGGAACAAAGGGTTTCCTACAACCGGGCCTCTCTGGCACAAACACACTTCCCACATGTGGCAGCTCAGAGGAGACAGGTATGCCAGAGCTTGTCTCCTGGGCTCCATCCAGCCTCGATTTCAACCCTACCCTCATCCTGCCCGGTGTAGTGATGCTAAAAGCTTGGCAAGCATGATTTCACACTTGGTTGTTTTGTCATTTTCTTATGTGGCTGATGAGGTGATGTGGTTTGTCAGGGGAAATTTATAGTTATACTCCCATGCTCAATCAGAAACAGTGCAATAAAAAAGGTCTCCGGGCAGCTGAGCTGGGTAGGGAGCAGGCATTCCCAACTCCTCACAGTCAACAGTCATGCTCCCCCTCCAGACACACATGGAGGCTAACATTTGTGCTATTAATATTCAGCCTGCGAAATAACTATGTATATATACACTATGAGCAGCACTGTTGTTCAGATTTTAGAAGGAAAATAAAAGGTCAACTTTAAATGACTTTTAGGCATATCATCACAGGACCATGATATTCAACTGCCTAACTGTGGAGCTAAAGAAGGCAGGTCCAGAGCTAAGTGACTTAGAAAGGTTCAGCGTCATGGTGGGGCAAAGTCAAGATGAGGCATTGTGACTGACTCTGGGCTTTTTGTGACAATGCTGTAAATAAAGGAAGTCTGTGGTGTATGGAAGAAGCTGTCATGAAGGCTTTGGGGACACAGGATAAAGATGAAAGAAAGGATTCCTCCTTAAGTGTATTCAGTTGAAAACACAAATGTACCATTGTGAGGCAGAGGTCAGCAGTTCCGACAAAAGCTGTCACCAGGACCCTGCTGAGGACCTGTGCCCCAACAGGGGTCAGCATGCATCATGAAGGCCAGGCAGTGGGGTGGGTCTGGAGGTGAGCTCCAGAAGTCCCTTCTGGGACATTTACAATTAGTTCTCAACTACCACCTTACTTCTCTCTAAATAAAAGATAAGAAGATGATAGCTGTCCTTACACATCAAGTGTTGGTGACAGGAGCAGAAGTTTCAATGTTGGTTCATGACAGAAATGTGAGCTACTGGGTTCAAGTCCTACTGGTGGGGCTGGGACATGAGCACACCAAAGCAGAAAGCCAGGGCCATGATACAAAGTGTAAAAATGCCACCATTAAAATAATTGTATTTACATCAGAAATAACTCCAACTGCAGAGTGAATCAATCTCTTCCCACTGATAAGAATGGAAGCTATCTCCGTTTCTCCTTTTAGAGAATCTTAACAGGGCTGTTTAGCCCTTGTTATCCATAAGCTCAGATGGAACAAGAAGAAATTGCCAATTCTGTAAGTTAAAACTTGAATATCAGCAATTTCATCTAACCCTACATAAAACTTCAACACTTTTAAGCGACCGCTAGAGCAGCTTCAATTCCCATTGGCTGCATTATCTGCCAGGTGAAAATGCTCTCCCTTGATGGACTGCTCATCAGCTGTATCTAAACCAAGCCACTTCAAAAGAATATGTTTCTTAAAGCACTCAAAAATAAAACAAAGCTAGAAGTATCTTATATGTAAAAATACATTACATTAAAATAGCCGGAGTTGGGACAGCAGGGCAGGTGGCAGAGGAAGTTGTTGGGGAACAATAATAGCTGACACAGAAGATATTACAGTCACACCCCCAAGCCCATCTTCCAGGAGGAACAAAAGAACATCATCACCTTTACTCTGACTGGCTTCCTTGGCTCAAATAAATGAGTCTCAGAAAATAGGGAAAGAAAGGACTGAAAGCTGACCTGCTGTGTGATTGGAATGGAAAGGGGAGAGCAGCGCAGGACTGGGGCTCCTGTCTTGTCTTAAAATAACAATAGAGTTAAGTCACCTACAACAGTTTAGAAGCCCACGGTAGAGAGGAGGCCTGAACTTAATTTTTCTACAAGTACAAAATAACTGCCTCATTTATTTTAAAATAGAGCCGCAAAAGCGATCCCCTGTGGGTTTCATATCTAAATTGTGAATTATTTAAACTGCCTAAATAGTTTCAAAAATAGACAGTTTACCAAGATCAAAAAGGCCAGTGGTCAAGACAAATCATTGTACCCGGAGAACAAAAAAAACAAAAAACAATAAAACACCCAAGCCAAAAAACTTTCTCCATTTTGCTGAAAGTGCTGCTGTCTAAAATGTAACACTTTTCAAAAATTCAGAATAAAGGAGAGATTCAGAGAGAGGATGACACTGAACTGTCTCCGATGCCTCTATTCATATCCCGTACATACCAACATCTTTAGTTTTTTTCGCTTCTCACATGAAACAAAAAAATTTAAAATAAAATCAGATGTATTATCTGAATATTTTCATTTCTTCTTAAGTACTTCTTATATTTACACAATTTCACTTTAAAAATTTTTATTTTAAAGATGTGGGGTACAATTCAGTGTTAGGTATACAAAAGCTCATTATGCAGGTAGCCTTGTTGATGAGATGTGCTCCCCCGCCCCATAGTTTCCCAATATTGCCAATCCTTTTCTTATAGTATTGTAATAATTGTTCAAGGACTGAACTTCACAGAAACTTGGATGGACTTAAAGTCTATAATACTGAGTGATCTATCACAGAAACAAAGAACTGAGTATCACATATTCTCATAATTTCACTTTTATTGCCTCATTTTTTTCCTAATCTAGCAGATAGCCTAGATTTGATTCTCATGAGAAGTACTGTCAGGAACAGTGAACGACAATCTGTAGGGGAGAGACTCCTCTTAGATTTCCTTTTTAACCACAGACAAAGGACATACAGTGTCCTATATTTCAAAAAACGAAAGTTCCCAAAGTTCTATACATTTCACAACAACTACATTCTGAAGGAACTCAGGTAAATGTGGAGGAAGATAAGACCTAAATAGGTCAGCAACAATTGGGTTAATTATATTAAGAAAGAAGCCCTCAAGGGAAAACTTGCAAATGCTGCAAAAAACTTACTAACAAGAAGCAACTGACCATTGATCAGCTATTCTGGCAAAATAGATAACCACAATCAACCCTCAGGAGCAATTCCAGCACATCTGGCACATAACTTCCCCCAACACAGCCCTATAAAAACTTCCCTACAGCCCCTGCCTCTTTGTAGTCAGTCTCCCTTTGCTACTGCCCTGCCCACTGCTCTCTTGTAGTGTATCTTGGTATCTTCCTTTTAATATATCTACCTTTCTTAATTCACAACTGTCCTGGTAAATTCTTCCATAGCCCGTGCAATTCTAGCCTCAACTAGTCATACACATGACAGTATTTCTGAATTATATAAAAATGTTCAAGATACTTGGGATGCAGCATGAGGGAAAAAGGACATTCTTTCTTTCTATAAGATTTCATTTCCATAAAGAATAAGCACCATCATTTTCCCTCATACCTTTTTATGGAGAAAGTCCCTGCTGAAAAGGGTGATTGAAACAAAAATAATCTCACTTCAAACCATAGAAATGGATGGAACAGTTCTGGTTAAAGATGCTGCCGCAGAGGCTTTATTTGTTCCCCTCACCTTCTTCAAGGGCATCAAAGACAACAGAAAAGAATGAAAAGTAAAGAAAAAAATTGTCTCTGAACTAGAAAACTCCCACAGCTTGACTAGTGGGTCTGGCAGGATCCAGAGAACCACTTTGGACAGAGGAGGAGATGAGGGAAGACCAGGGTAGCCCAGTGCCCATATCATGTCACGTCACCTCCTGGACCTCTGGCACCCTGAGCTGCCCACCAAAGAAGGCAGCTAAACTCTCAGCATTCCAACCACTCAGAGATTAAAAGACTAAACCTGGGACTGGGGGTGTGCGTCCAGTCAGGGAAAAATGGATGGGGCTGTTAAAGAAAGAGCCTGGAGAAGCCAATGCCTCCAGGTTAGAGAGAGGAAAGGCTAGAGGGCACGCATCAGTCCCCTATAGCCAGCATCCCTCGAAGACCAGAAAACAAGAGACGGTGCAGCTCAGACTGAAGGGAAAAAACAACAAAGGTGAAAAAAATTTCAGAACAATTCTAAGCACATGTAAGCAACCAGAGCTTGCTGCCTTCCTCCTCTGGAATATCTGTCCCCTCCTTGCCCCTGTAGACAGTGGTGTTTGCCCACAACAATTAGTCCACTTCACTTAAAGAAGAGAAATAATTACAAGGAACCAAAACTAAAATTATGAATAAAAAGGGTGAGGTGAGGTGATACTGAAGGAAACATAAGCCAAAGGCAGACAAAGATCATACATTACAAGAAGGACTGGCCAACATTACCCAGGAAGAGTTCAGACAGTAATTATTCATGCCACATCGGAACCACAAAAACCACCTCCAAAAATGAACCAGAAAATGTGACACACAGGCTGAAAGAGGAGAAAATAAGGGAAACAAAGAGGAGGAAAAGCATGCAGCTCTTGGAGAAATGGTTGATCCTAGAACTGGCACAGGGAATACATAAGATGCAGCTGAAGCATTTTCTGATGTCAGAAAGTAAGAAAGTCTCAAAAAACACCACAATGATGGGGTGTCTCAAAGGAATACAGGCAGCAACTGGAAGCACTCCTAATGTTAATGGCCAAAACTGAAAACATTTGAAAGACAAAAAAAAAATAGCATTGGCATATAACCCAAAATATGATTGAATAAATAAATCAACAGGGAAGAACAGACAAGTCTCTATGCAGAAGTCCAAATAATTGACACAGATGTTCCCCCCTGAAAGGAATGAAGCCTATCTCCCCACTCCGGAGGTGTGTGCTGTGAATAATGACATCCTTCCAAAGAAGGCAGAGGAGAAGAGGGAGAGGGGGAAGAAGTAACTGCAGTGGAGAAACGGCAGCCAGGGGATCGAGATCAACATCAACAGGGATGAGTCATACTGATTGTATGTATCCTTGATATGCGATGTTATTGGCACCTTACCTCTGTGGTCTCCCTCCCCAAAGCCCATCACCTCAGTCTAATGATGGGAAAAAAAATCAGACAAATTCCAACTGGAGACGGTCTTCTGTAAAATTCCTGACCAGTATTTCTCAAAAGGGTTAAGGTCACTAAAAACAGAGAAAGTATAAGAAACTGTCAAGAGGAGCCTAAGGTGCCATAACAACTAAGTATACTGTGGTATCCTGGAACAGAAAAGGACATTAGATAATAACTAAGGAAATATGACTAACAGAGAGACTTGAGTTAATAACAATGTACCAGTGTACTGGTGCACTAGTTGTGACCAATGCACTATACTAACGCAAGATGTTAATAGCAAGGAAAATTGGCTATAATATATGAGAGCTCTGTACTATCTTTCTTTTTTTCTGTAAATCTAAAATTATTCTAAAATAGGACTTCTGGTTTTTGATCCTACATGTAAGGAACTTAGAAGTTGTCACTCCTGTCCTCACAACAAGAAAAAAGCTGGAAAAAAAAAAAAGAAAGCTCAACAACTCTCAGTAGATCCAGCAGGGAAGTGAGATCACAGGGCAAATGACTGCGCCCACACTGTGGAGCCAGACAGGAGGGCACAGAGAATCGCAACTTACCTGGCACAGAAGCTGGCTGCGGGAGCCTATATCGGTGGAAACACTTTAGACAGTAATTTAGGAGTTGATGGAGGCTCCATATAGGCCAGCATGAGAGTCAAAGACCCTGAAGGAAGGAAGTCAGTCGTGAGGGAGGTCTCTACACTTTTGGCAGCTTCATCTCCAGCAGCCCCACCAAGTTCTCACTGTAAAGATGGGGGGAAATCCCCATAGAAATCAACAAGCAGGAGGAAAGGAAATGTAACCATTAAAAATATTCCCAGAACTCTGTTTTCCTTCATAAGACTTTTCCTCAAGGGAAACTTTTGCCAGAACTTAACCATCTTGGGTTCTGCCAGAGTTTAACTGACCCAGAGGAAGTAAAACACTTAACACAGCCTCTTTAAAAGACGAGTCCTACTGCAGGACTATGGAGTACACCCGCCTACATACCTTACCATCACATCACTGGGGCTCCTGGACAGCAGGGGATTATTGTTAAAAGAGCAACAAGCCTCAGACCCCATTTTAAAAGTCTCCAGGAAAGTCCAAAGACAACAGCAGAGACTAAAACAAGGAGACTGGAGGAAATTTTAGCCTCTGATACCACAGCTACATCAAAGAATAAACACAACCTATATCCAGCCAGATAAACATAAAACCTCACTCTAAAGGTCAATCTGCCTCAGTTCCTTTTACTCAATACATCATGTTTAGCTTCCAACAAAATATTACAAGGTACGCCAGAAGGCAAAAATATAGCCTAAAACTATTCTAAATTTTTTTTAAAAACTGAATTAAAAAAAAGAAGAATCAGTATCTTTGTACCCACTTTATGCCCACAAAAAAGTGAGTCAGTAGAACTCAAGAAAAAAATGGAAGAAAATAACCATTACTGGAATGAAAACCCTCAGTAGAAGGAACAAGTGTAGAGTGAACACAGATGTGAACACAAGAGGGCGATTCTCTGTGCCCTCCTGTCTGGCTCCACAGTGTGGGCGCAGTCATTTGCCCTGTGATCTCACTTCCCTGCTGGATCTACTGAGAGTTGTTGAGCTTTCTTTTTTTTTTTCCAGCTTTTTTCTTGTTGTGAGGACAGGAGTGACAACGTCTAAGTTCCTTACGTGTAGCATCAAAAACCAGAAGTCCTATTTTAGAATAATTTTAGATTTACAGAAAAAAGAAAGATAGTACAGAGCTCTCATATACTAGTATATAGTAGAGCTGAAAAAATAACACAAAATAAAATGTGATAATGGAAATGTGGCTCAAAAAGTTTATTCCTAATCAAAGTGTCTTTCAAATGTAGAGGCCACAGATAGCCATTCTCAAGCAGATAAGAATCAAGTAAAACACATCAAGGTGCACTTTTCAAAAACATACCAGATGACCAAAATATCCATCTAAGAGACACTGTACTATAAAGATCTCAGAATGAAGAAACTATGGTAAAGACTACCTCTATTTAAACTTGCAACTAAGAGAAAATTATGTAAAATGTATGTATAAAAGAAAATGAATGCTATATATTTGACAAGGTAAAAATAATAACATAAAATTGGGAAGTGGGACTAAATAAAGCTAATCTTATCTTTGTTAGAAGAATCAGTTGATAATTTATAAAATGGAAACACATAATTTGAAAATTAGTGACTTTAACATTTCAATTTTTAAAATCATCTTTTTCTTACAGTCACATATATTTTAGGGACTTAATATATCTTATGGTGAAGAAACTTTAATTTGAAGTTCAGCAGTTTCTTCAGTTTTATTCCATTTTCTTTCACTTTTGTTAAATTCAAATTAAATTAAATTTAATGTTTATACTTAAAACTAGCATATCTAGAATGAATACAATACAAAATTATTTCATTCTTTCTCTCTATTCTCTTGACTCTCATTTTAATTTCTTTTTTTTTTTTGTCAATCTACATCTCTATCCTTTTATCTGTGCCTATTCATTTAGATACTTAAGTGGTAACATTAATTATATTTATAGAATGACTGGGTAATCTGTTGCTTTTTTCTCATATTTCTTTGTATTATGTAAAATTTTTATAAATGAACATGCATCATTTTTATAGAAACAGTAAAAAGTGAATATTCTTTTTAACAAATTTAATGGAACAGTTAAATTAACACCATATGTCTTTTTCTTTTAATAACCTAAGATTTGGGTCAATCAGATTTCAAGTCTCAGCTCAGCAAATACTTGGTTGTATAATCTTGAACAATGTATAAAAACTTCTCTAGTTTCTAGTTTCATCATCTGTTAGAAACGAAGGAATTGAACTAAGATGTTTAAATTTCCTTTCAGCTGTGAAAGTCTGTAACACAGGTACTAATGATTAAAATCTCTCAATGCTGGGTTAGAAGTGGCACTTGAGATACCGTGAAGATATTTTACTTATTATCTTGGCTATATTGCTTTTGAGGAGGGTACCTTCCTGTAAAATCTTTTCAACATTCTCATTTGAAGCAAGGCTCAGATGTGTAGAGGGAAAATGAAGCCTGATACAATAATGAGACATGTTACTTTTCAAGCAGCTGTAAAACAGAAAAAGGACAGACACAAACGAGAATAGAGTATTCATGAGAAAACCCTTAAAATGGCATCTTTCCCTGCCATAGCCATTATCCTCATAGCAGGAGTAGGGAATGATGCAAAGACATTTAGCTCTTATGGGAAAATTGTGTATTAAAGTTAAAAATGATGACTGAGGTAAAATAAATTGGATATTTATGGCAGACGTGATAGGCCTAGAGAATGTCGAAAGAGAGTTTTAACAACAGTCCTATGGCCTACTTTGTATAATTATGAAATTTGATTATGCAGAGTAAAACACAGGAAACAAACAAATGAAGATTAAAATAGCACATTTCTTAGGTCAAAGAAAAGTATAATGACAAGCTTGTTCTGCAACTCAGTAAATAAAATATATTCTAAAGACAAAAGGACTGAAACCAAGCCATTCAAAAATAAAATCAATAATTTTGAGGTCTACTGACTTCCAGTAAAACTTGTCTTTTCTGTCTTCAGTGCACGTGGAGTCTAACAACCCAAGTAATTAGCTGTATTTTGGATGTTCAACTGACAATCCTCTAATTTTTAGGTTGAAAAATAAATATATATGAAAAATTGTCCAAAGAGTAAGATAAGCCAAATAGTAGTTACTTAAAACCAACACAGTCCATTTTATGTAATGATTATTTGTGAATCCCAGGTTTGACAAAATGGAAGCATTGCACATCATTTACCTATCTATCTATCTAGTTATATGTATATATATTAGAAATATAGTCAGCATTCTCTCTTGATATTATAATATTTCTTAATGATCCCAGAGTGAAATTTTCATCTACAAGTTGATTTTTCTCTTTCTGATCCTCAGTGAACTGACACGGCCCAATTTTCTTCTAAAGTCATCAAGCTCAACTCCTGACTTCAATGTTTATTACATTATAATAAGATAGGTCAGCCAGTCTGCTGCCATCAAGAAGACAAATTAGATATAATGGAAAAGTTTGCTTTTATTAAAAGCCTTTCTCTCTTGGCCAAGTTCACATTTAAGTTTAGCCAGACCCTGTATTACATGCAGGTGGTCTTGGAGGCAACAGACAGCACAGGGCATTCTGAGAAATGGGATCGTTATTACTTTGGATTTAAATAATGGCATCCCTAAAACAGAGAAAAGAAATTAAAATGGGTAATAAAAAATTCTGCCTATCTTTTATGATTTTTAACAATTAAGCAGCTAACACTGAATTATAAATCTCTGAAAGAAAACTGAGAACTTTATTAGTTGTGGAGTCTTTACTAATAAAAGGAAAACATCTGACTTCTGCTAACACCTGATAAAACATGTACTTTGTTGTCATTCCTAATTTACTAGTCATTTTCTTTACTGCTGTGATGCTTGGTTATCTAACTCATACCCAATTTTCAAAGATTAGTGAGAAAATTTCAACACAGAACTCTAATTGGTCAAATCTGCTATAACCTCTTTTTTGCAAGTAGACACACTTACATGATAACTGGCAGTTTTTGAAACATCCGCACCCTGCAGGTTTGTGGCTGTAAATTTCAGCCACTCCAGCTTTTGAGAAATGAAAATAATGAAAACTCATCAAAAAGCTGCCATAATTCACACAGCTGACTAGATGCAAGCATTTCTGACTACTCAAAATTAATAGCAGATCCCAAGGCCTTATAAGAACAGCTGTCACTGAGAAATACACTCACAAATATGCAATTCTCTTCCAAGTTTGATTTGTTTAGAGGCATAAAGCAGCAATTCTTCAGGACAATCTAGTTAGACTATTAAGGGGGTAATGGGCTCCCTTAGAACTTGGATAGAATAACGGAGCCCATACCACACAATATTTATGAGCACCTGCTCAATACCTAGGCCAGAGCTTGGCACCTACTAGATTCTTGAGAAGTATCAGCTGAATGAAGAAACAAGGAAGGATTCTTTGTTGGTGGTCATTGTGGAACAGCCAGTGATTACAATTAGGACATATCATGAACAGAAGCTGCTGTTCTGGTGTCACTGAAGTGCTAAAACTGAGTATCCTAATTGCTAAAACTAGTCATCCTAGGTATAAAATCATACTAGGAAATGTAGTTAGGACTGCACCAACTTCCATTTATACTTGGTATAAAGACTGTACTTTTTCCACATGAAGCCTCACTTTCCCCAAAGCTCAGTATCAATGTAATTCAGCTATGAGCCAATGAACATAGCCTTAGGACACTCATGTATTCTGCAACCATTTTTGAAAGTGAGAAATATCTCAGATCTGTGAATATTAAATATTGCATTTTTAAGAATATTCAGTTGAATTAACTCAAATGTGTGTATTTTTCATCTCTTATTATGATGCTATGCTGATTGTCTCTTTCAGGGACCAAGACATGACAGGGACCTGTCACTGCAATGATATTCAACAGAAGGAACTCAATTTCTAGTTATCAAGTTATCGTCTATGGGGACTTGCTATGCAACAGATTTCCATAGGGAATAGACCTTATCTTATCTGATGCATTCTGTAAATTTCCCCATGTGTGAACTTGGTCATGAAGACAGAGGCTCAAACAAAGAAAGTGGGACCAGGAATCAGGAGACACGAACCTTGCCTCATGCTCTAAGTCCTGATATGAACTTGAACAAAATTCTCTCTAGGTATTTGATTCCTCATTTCTACAATGAAAAACTAGACTATCTAATTGTTAAGGCCCTCAGAGTGCTGACATTTCATAATGTGCAAACAGTTCCAAGTTCACTGCTATGGAAGTTTTCCTTGATTGTTGCAGAGGAAAGTGTGATACAAGTCCATGTCTTTGGTGATCAAAGAGGCAATCAACATTTTGTCTTCATTGTCCAGGTCTGAACTAGTCTGTCATTAATTTTGACAAGATTATTTGTCACTGGAAATTGCATTTTAGATTTGGTGCTCTAGACTAATGAAAAATCAACTAATGATCTCAAGACAGATGCAAAAGGAAGGACAGGCAGCATCTCCATCAGTGGCCCAGACAGCACCATTTGGAGAATGTTTTGCCCCAACGACACACCCCTGAGCTTCACATCACATTTACTGAATAAGAAATTCTAGTTTGGGGCCTGGGTCTACACATTTTAGAAAAGCCTCTCGGATAATCGGGATGTTCACTGCTCCTCCACCCATCCTTGAAAGCGTGATTTAAATGCTACTTATCTACCAGGTGAAGAGAATGACGTGATACAAATCACAAGGGAAATACCTGGGCCTCTGATAACGTACAAGGTCAGGAAGTTGGTAGTGTCCTATTTTTGCCTGCATAGCTGTTTGCTATTTAGAAATTTAAGGAGGCTGAGGGCTTGATGCAACTGAATTTATCTAAGGCTTACTGGATGCTCCTATGGCTCCAGTTGGTAGCATTATAATTTGGGTGGTAAGTAGATTTGCAATTTTTATATTAAACTTGAAGTGCTAGTTATAAAACTGTTATAATGCATTTCAATAATGGATGGTAAATAGCTGTCCAAAGCCAAAACAAGGCCAATAGCCAGTTTATTTTCTTTCTTTGAACTTTTTGGAAAATAAAGAAGAAATGATTCTATCAGCACAAACTGAAAGTCCATATACAAATTAAATAACCTATTGCCTAATCATTTTCTTCCCTCCCACCGGTATTTACTGGACACCCAGGGAATGCCAGATGTGAGACAGAATGATTTCTCTACCACAGCAATCTTCCATTTTTACTGGAAGGCTCTCAAAATATTTTTCTCCCTCAGGTTTGCAGGGAGAAAGGAGCCCCCTTAGGGATATGGCTGACTGAGACTGATTGTGTTTGACACTCAGGGACTCTGATGACTCACTGTGATAATTTAGTTATGATGCAGACAGGCAACACGAGCTGTTTCATGTGACTTACACTCTCATGAAGCACAGACATTAAAAGTTCCCTTAGCACTTGTTATGACTATACATTTTGATATATAAAATGTCCCATTTTCAGGGTTCATTCTCTTGCCCCCAAGCACACCACCAAAAACGTGCTACTGAATCACTCCTAGCCAAGAACATTATAAAAAGGCCTTCAATGATCAATTTCAATGCTTGACTGCTTTCACTGTGAGATGTCTGTTCTGGGAGGTAAGGTGCCTTAGTCCACTAAGGCTAGTATAACAAGATACCTTAGAATGGGTAATTTATAAACAGCAGACATTTACTGCTCATCGCTATGAAGGCTGGGAAGTACAAGATCAAGGTGAAAGCAGATCCAGTGTCTGGGAAGGCCCTGTTCCTCACAGATGGCGACTTCAGGCCTCTTCTACAAGAGCACTAATCTTGCTTATGAAGGCTCCGCCCTCAGACCTAGTCAACCCCCAAAGGTCCCACCTCTTAATACTGACAAACTGGAGATTACCTTTCAACAAATGAATTCTGGAGGGACACAAACATTCAGTCCACAGTTGTGCTCTTTAGGTTCTAGCACTCAAAAGGGAGGACTCCTTGTTCAATGTACTAAAATAAAGTCCTTTACAAAATTAGATAGGGGCTGGCATCTCCAAACCTCCTAGAAGCAGCAGCTCTCTCAGAGATACTCTGACCTTCCAGCTCTGTGTCATACTAATTTATTACCCTAGAGCAGTCACAAAAAGGTGAGGGGAGGATATGAGGACTTTACTGTTTATTCTCATGGGTGGAAAGGGATGCCATTTTCTCTCTTTCTCTTTCTCTCTCTCTCTCTCTCTCTCTCTTTCTTTCCAGCTTCTTGGTAAGCTAGGTTTCTGTCTTGATAAACTCGCACACTGTGATCTGGATTCACAGATAAGTTTCACGGACACCAGACAGAAGCAGTAACTTAACTGTGAATCCAGATCTTCCTCAGAGGAATAAGAGGACACTTAATGGGTTTTGTGTCTGAGAACATAACTTGATTGATACTTAAAAGCCTTACGCTGATTTTAACAGAGTCAAAAAATACGTAGTTTCCATACAGAAAAAGAATGCCACAGAAATGATTTGCATGAAAAAATTTCAACGATATACTCTCCAGCAGATGCTGCAGATACTTCCTAGTTGCTTTCAGTAACACATTGTATCTGAGGCTCTCACAGTCCTTGACAAACTAGCTGTGGCATTATCATCTTACAGATGTGGAATCTGAAACACAGGCTTCAATTTGATTAAGATTCCATACAAGGTCAGTGAAGGGGAGCAGAAAATGAGAGCCGGAAGGAGTCATTATCTTGCATAATACATATCAATGGATCAAGAGGACAAATTAATTCAAAACAAAAGGGAAAACCTATTTGGAATCCAGAAGAAGCTGCTAAGATGAAAGAAAATGAATAAATAAAAATAAAACAACAATTTTTAAAACTCTGAATAATACAGCACCCCCAGTGGGGAGCACTCAGCCCACTCAGACAGAGAATCTGAAAATGGAATGGGCATAACATTTGCATATGATTGAAGATCACACTCAGCTCATCAGTTCTTTAGTATTATAGAGGGCAAAACATTTAGTTTTTTAATTCACAAAATCTGTCACCATCTAGTAAAAAACGAACTCAATTTTCTTTGGCTTTTGCTTTTCCCCTGCCTCCAGGCCCCACTCCTCAGAGTTTTGTAGAACCCAGTGGCTTCTTGGTCTTTCACTTCATAAGTTCATTTTGCTTGTCATAGTCTTATGTTCCTTCTATTTTCTTTAGAGACATATCGAATAATCAACTCCTTACTGCTTTACTTGTTCCACCACCCAAGTGCATATAAAGTATCCCTGAGGAGTCTTTAGTTGACCAGCACACCATTCTCCTGAAGGAGACATTATAGTTAATAATGACCTAAATGGAAGTGAGCAAACAGGGAGATGAGAAGACTTAGCTGAATAATGGTTAAGGAATTCTTAAAACCTTCTCACTAGGGAGATGGTCTTCAGGGCTCTCAGCCTACCCAACTTCAGTGTATTCTTTCCTGATCTTGGTTTTTCATAAATTAAGTCTTTAAGAACACTTGAGCAATTACCAAATTTCTTCACAGAGAAAGTCTTATACATGAATCAAGATATGTTCAAGAATGTTCATAGAGAAGTAATCACGGCAGCAACAATCTGGAAACAACCCAAAAGCCCATCAGCAGAATTCTGGAAACCTGACAAGGTGATATGTTAACTTTGTCACTAGGCAACATTGCTCTCGGTAAAAATTCCCCCCAACCACTTATCAGTTGCTTCTGGACGGGGCGATAGCTATCTGGTGGGAAGCCATAGCTTTAGGCTTCTCTGAGGGGAATGGCTGGTAACTCAGCATGCCCTGTAGAGACTCTGGAAATTCTCCCTATGGAGCTGTTACAAGAGACACTGGCTCCCTTGTGGCCTGGAATTATAGGCCAGCTGTTCTCACGACTGTGCACATGGGTCTCATCTTAGTGTACCTAAGCTATTACCTGGGAGAGGTGGGGCCAGGAGAACAGCTCTCAGAGAGCCATGAAGACTGCTGGGATGCACTCTCCAAGTCTCTGCCCCATTGACAAGCAGTGGTTCCTGTCCTAAAATCCTTCCCAGGGAACCTGATGTGGTGCATGGGCTACGAGAATTGCGTGAGTCTGAATGCATAGTGGGATCCAAGAAGACCTCACAGTGGGTGTTACAAATGGTTACCTCTGAGAGTCAGATTAAAGAAAAATAGTCATATCCCATGTATATATCTTTGAATTATGTCAAAATTTTACCATGAACATGTAATTTATTATTAGAAAAAAAAGATTACTGAAAGAAAAAAGTCTCTATCAAGAGAACGGTCATATAAAACTGTTTTAAAGTTATACTCTCCAGGAAAACATGGCTAAACTCCACAGAAAATGTGAATGAACAGGATGCAATTTTAGGCAAAGTTTCCAAAAGATTATAGACTGTAACTAAGACTAAAGTTTTAAGGTGACAAAGGATTCTCTAATTTGGCAAGCTTTTTACAAATTCTGTATATTTTGAATTCCAGTGTGCCTTTCAATCCTTTTTTCCACTTCATTAAGTTTTTGGAGCCTTGTATGACTAGGTGAATTTAATATGTGTCATTTAAAAATATATTATCATCAAACATTTTCTTACCCTTGCAATTAGGAGAGCAAGAATAATTTTCTACTCCACATAAATAATGAGCCCAATCTGGTGAAGGAGTGAAGTAAATAAAATAATCCTCCCACTTGGCTATGAAACAGTCATCCAGGAAATTTTCAGGATCCTTCTATATCAACCCATTGGCTTTCCTGAAAAAGTTGTGTCTTTAACAAGTCGAGTGATCTAGGATGTTGTCAGGCAAATAGACCACTTGGAGGAAGCCGATTAACATTATATACAGAGACGGCAATAATGTCAGCACTAATGAGAGCAATAATAATTGACAAATACCTAATAAATATTGATCTCACGTTCCAACAAACACTTAGTAAGACTATATGAATCTCACCAGCACAAAAGAAACCCAGTTTTACAGGGAAAGACAGCTGGTATTCATGTTAATATTTAGGTTTCATCTTGGAAAATGTTAAATGGATAGCGTTGTTCTCTTCTGGCTGAAATAAGATTCATCTAGATCTAGAATGACAGGCTGCCATGTTTTTAGAGATAATTTTTTAGGAATAATCCCCCACCCACCCCCATTTTTATATTATCGTTGGTTTAGAAACAGAAAGTAGAGTGAAAGTGCTGGGTTTCTATGCTGGCTTCTGCTTACCAATTGTGTGACATGAGGCAAGTTATTCATGCTTGTTGCTCTCAGAATCTGCCCTGTGGAATGCCCCCTGCACTTCACAGTACTTTCAGGAGACGCATGACGGATGCTCACACAGCACCCGGCGCATAGTCAGTGCTTGGTGAATGATGAGAAGATTGGTCAGAGTCATGACATCCGCCCATCTCCTCAGGGCTCAATCAGCCCCCTGGCCTTTCTACATGTGGTGTTTGTTCTAGGCACTTAACACAGGATTTCAAGTCACTGCTCAGATCACCTGCCCTCTTTCAAATACAGGCAGACATGTGTCTGTGGGTTCTCTTTTTAAAGTAATTTTTTTTGTCCTTATGAGAGAGTGATAAGTCACAAAAATTGAACTCAACATGGAAAAGCGATTCCATTCTTGTTTATCATTTAGATCCTGAGCCTGTATCAGGAAAAGAGCCCCTGTGAGCAGAAATCATAATGGTCTGAACACTGAGACTTAGAAATTGAAACAGAAACAAAAGGATTTTTCTTAAGTTATTTTTGATCCAAACGATGACTTGTATTTCTGATACAGTTCATAATATCTCTCCCCGTTAAACTCCAGGCTTATATCATTCAACTATCTTGATATTTCCAACTAGGAGTTCAAAAGCATCCTCAAATTTAATGTCTACGACAGAATTCTGGATTTGAGCTCTCTATCACCCCCAAACCCAAACTCCACATGATCACTAAAATGGCCTTTTAAAGTAAATTAGATCATTCTGTTACCTTGTTTAATACTGTCCAGTGACTTCACATGCACCAAGACTATAGTCCTACCATGCTTGTCACTTTGCATGGCCTTTTTGTTCTTGGAAACCTGGTCCTGCCACAGGGCCTCTGTATTCACTATTCCCTCTGTTCACAATGTGCTCACCTCTGAATTTTCACACCTGACTCCTTCTCAACACTAAGATCTCAGCTCAAATCCCACTCCTTCAGAAAGATGTGTTGAAATACCCAAGAAAACTTAGAAAACTATATTTGCTGTAAACCCCTACCTCACATTTGCTGCACTGTATTCTATATACCCCCTTTTAGTTCACGTTTAATATGTTATATAAAATCCTACCTCACGTTTGATTCCCAACTCTACCTCAAATCCTGAAAGACTGGGCTCATAATAGGTGCCTGGTAGTGACTGCAATCGTAAAGTCACACCATGATTTAAACAGTGTTTGTATTTAACCCTGTTAAGCTTCAACTTTTACAATGGTATGTGAATGCTGAGCAAGCAACAAGCCCCCTCCCAAACATTCCTTTGCTTAGATTATAGCAAATCCGGTGGCGCCAGACCCGGCGGCGCCAGCCACCCTCCTGACAGGCA
>CAUYQG010040339.1:0-24390 GCA_963574415.1 Tarsius wallacei
GTCATTTTCTTGTGGTAATATGTTGGATGATCAAGGTCTACTATATGAGTGAGAACATGTGATACTTAGTTTTTTGTTTAGAGTTTCTTCTAGGATTTTTATGGTTTCAGGTCTAACAGCTAAGTCTTTAATCTATCTGATGTTAATTTTTGCATATGTGGAGAAACAGAAGACAATTTTCATTTTTCTACATGTAGCTGATTTTCCCAGCACCACTTATTGAATAAGATATTCTTTCTCCCCCGGCTCGGTGGCTCAGCCTGTAATCCCACGCTTTGGGAGGCTGAGGTGAGTGGATTGCCTGAGCCCGCAGGTTCGAGACCCGCTTGGGCAACTTGGCGAGACCTCATCTCTACAATAAATCAAAAAAAAAAAAAAAATTAGCCGGGCGTGGTAGCGCGCGCCTGTAGTTCCAGCTACTCCGAAGGCTGAGGCGGAAGGATCGCCCGAGCCCAGCAGGTCGAGGCTGCGGTGACCGGGAGCGGCCACTGCACTCCAGTCTGGGCGACAGAGTGAGACTCCAACTCAAAAAACAAAAACAAAAACAAACAAACAAACAAAGATGTTCTTTCTCCAGTGTATGTTTTTGTCTGAGATCTGTTGGTTGTTGGTATTTGGGTTTAATTCTGGATTCTTTATTC
Organism: Tarsius wallacei; assembly: GCA_963574415.1. Lineage (NCBI taxonomy): Eukaryota > Metazoa > Chordata > Mammalia > Primates > Tarsiidae > Tarsius > Tarsius wallacei. The sequence continues at coordinate 642 of CAUYQG010040339.1, forward strand.
TGTTCCAATGGTCCATGCATTTGTTCTTATACCAGTAAACAAGTTGTTTGGGTTATTACAGCCTTGTGCTATTACAAAGCTAGAGGTATCACATCACCCGGCTTCAAATTATGTTACAAGACTGACTTGCTTTTATTCATAAATAAAATGATGGTCATCAGTACATTTCTACATTCTAATTGAAAACAAACAAAAAAATGAAGTTGACTCAATTATTCTTTAGGTTAAACTCAATTTTGAAGTAGACTAAGAAAAGAAACTCCTTCTGAATTACAGAGAATAGAGAAAAAATTCACTGCAATATGTTTAATGATACTAGTCATGATCACTTCACTCTCTCATGTATATCAAATGCAATAAAATAAAGTTATGCTGGCTAATGCACAGATGATCTCTGTTTAGTTGAGTGATTTCCAGTTCAACAATGTGCAAAATTACTTTCTTCATAATGAGAATATAAAATATCTATTAAATGTATGCCATGGAGCAAGTCCTTAAGTGACTGAATCAAACTAATATGTTCTACATAAAGATTTAAGAAAAATCAGAATTTTTCACCAAATATATACAATATTTACTTCACTATATTTATAGACATTCAAAATAAGAAAAATTTTGAAGAATTTCTTTAATCTTCAATAATACTTATTATATCTATAAGAAGTGTTGAAAATATTTTTAATGGAATTACATTGTGATTTATAATTTTTGTTGTGGTAAGTCAGATGTTGATGTGGACAAAAGAGTAGCAATGTTCTGAAGAAAAATGGAGCTTTTGATTTAAAAATAGCTTTTGTAGACAAGTTATTTATCAGAGAAAGGTGAATCTGCCTAAATCATGTTTTGTGTGTGGTTAGTGCATAGTAACTGTCACTGTTGGTTGATTTGTTTGAGAAATGGGGACATAGGTGTTTATCTTTTAACTGATAAAATGTTTTATTTAGTGATTATAATGACAGCATTATAAATTCCTACTCTATTTTCAACATGAGTTTATTTTGTTTTGTAGTATTAGTAGAGTCATATATGTAAAATAGTTCACACACATTTGTATATGCTAATTATTTAAATTTTTTCTGAAAACCTATCAGTAAGGCACTTTAAATATCTTCTAAAATAAACTCAAACTGCATAATATCTTTGTGGTGTGTAAGGTTCATATAATTATTCTTTCAAAAATTGCATGTTCTCCTGAAATAGATAAAATATAAAGCAAGACTAAATAGAAATATATATACATATATATACACACAGCGATATATATTATATAAACAGTTTATTAAACAAAACATATTTTGTTTACAGATAAACAATATTGTTTGCAATTATATGTAAAATTTATCAAACAGGCACTTTTTGGTTAAATGATATTCTGGTGTGCTTCTGGAAATTGAAGAGAAAAATGAAACTATAATGGATTGTAAAGTCTTACAAGGTATAAGGCTGAAGTATTTGCATAAATCTTAGTAAAAGGTAACACTAAAAATTGTGCACTGTACCCTTCAGGGGTCACTTTGTACAAATAAGAAGTTATGCAATAACAGCCTAGCTTGGATCAGTGTAGTTAAATAAGATACAGTTTCTGAGGGGCTGGGATTCTACAGTGAAATCAGGAAAGACAGAAATTTATTTTAAATAAAAATAATACAATTCTTCCTATGCTGCTCTAGACATTTGTTATTCTGTTATTGTCATCCAACTTAAACTATTATTGGTGTACAACTAGATTTTAAGACAATTTAAAGAAAGTATTTATGATATTGAGAATTTCCATAATTTTAAACATGTAATAATAAAATATTAATAATAATAGTTTCCTGACAGATATTTCTTTGAAAACTACAAAGTGTATTCTCAATTATTACTCTAGATTATATCAAATCAGAATTTATATATTGAATTCAATTTTTTAAAATTTATGTTTTATTTATGATTTGTTCAAACTACCAGAGATACTAACATGAGTAAAATAAGAAATAAATTATTATAAGTAAAGTTAAATTTACCAAACTAAATTTTCTAACAATCATGGTTATAAATACTATGCATATACATTTATCTTAACCTGGAAAAGATAATTTTAAATCACTAATTAATTAACCAATGTTTTTAGATGTCTGCTAATATAATAAAATAAATTATTTGCCAAGAAAAAATATTTTTAAAGTATCAATTTTTTCACATATATACTTTTCTGTGTGTAAGCATATAAAATAAATTTCAAACATTTATATTTATCCCCTGAAGTTTCTGTCCTCCTTTTTTTTCTTTAAAATAATTTAGTTACTAATGTTACATGTACTTTATATCTATTAAAATCCTATGTGTAAGGACTACAATATGAGTGCAATCTGGATGGTTAAAGCTATCTCACACATAACCCTATTCAATGATACTTTTAACTAAGCAAATCATTATGATTAAAAATGTAAAATGTATACAAATATAATATTTAACATTTATAAACATAATATAGTGTATTATATATAATGTAATACAATGTATGAGCCTAAATTTACATACAATGTAATATGCAAAATGCATATAAATACTTTTTATCATTCATACACATTTGGATATATGTGTACATACATGCATACCTATTGAACTGATCATCCATGCAACTAAACTAAAACAAATATTTAACAAACATAAAAACAAACTACTTTAACAGTTATATAAACACTACTTTTTTTAGATTGAAACTATTATCTCATTGTGGCACAACTTTTAAATGAAACTCCCTTGAAAGGGTCTACTTTGAACCTATCAACCACAACATAAAAATAATAACTTTCATTTTTAAATTTGCATAATAAAAAAATCTTGTGGCAAACGAAGTCAATCATTATATTAGATCCCTATAAAACAAAAATATCTAATTGGATTTTAGATGCATGTATTTTACTTTTGTTAAAAAAGCCTAGAATGAGAATGGCTAATTTTATTTTTGTATTTTTATTCAGAATTATCAAACAAATTTACAGCAAAATTATAAAAAGAAAAAAGTGACAGATTCAGATATTGTTTCAAATTTTGGTAGTTATCATATATATGTATGATAATATATAATCTATGTTTTTTTTTTTTTTGAGTTGGAGTCTATGTTTTTAATAGTATAGGATTTAATTGTAGAGTCATACTTCATACTTGGTTAATTATATTCATGTTTGGCAAAACTTATTTAAAAATCACAAAGTTTGAGAATAATAGATATTTGAATCAAAACAAAAAGTAAATACTCAAAATTTAAAAATGAATAATATTATTTAGTCCATGAATTAAAATATGCAATGTGAACCATTAATTTTATATTGTATTATAAATTTTTTCTAATATATAGAAAAACACATCCCGTTAATGTTGAGGTAGTAATTTGAATACAAATATATTTAATAGAAATAAATTCCCTAAATTAAGTAATGTTGGAAAAGGCTAACTATAATTCCAAGTTTAATTTAACTTTTCAAAATGTTATTAACACTATGAAAATACTGTCATTACATAATTAAAAAATAGTTTGTAATTTATAATCTCGAAATAATAAATTAGAAGTGATTTTACTATATCAAAGAACCAGGTTTATTTTTAAATCCACCTAGTACAGAAAACTGATTCTGAATGATATATATTTTCAATGATAGAAGACATTTTTAAAAATAAATAAATAATTCCAATATCTTTTACAGTTCCTTGCATTGACACTCAGTGACAAAAATAAAAATGAATATTCAATTAAATAATACAATAAAAACATTGTGCTAAAATGTTGAGAAAAATTTGTTCTCATTCTATCTCAGAATTTTTATAATTGCTTCATTAGCTAAATATTTACAAGTAATTAGAACAAGTTAGAATTAATTTGTAGTGAAATATTCACATCAAAATTATGGACATTATTCCAATCTACTATAGTGAGAAAAATAAATAAGGAAATATTCTTTGATCTTAAGCAAGTCATCTTTTCTCAATTAAGTTCATATGTTTCTTCATCTGTGAAAAATATATGAGCCAAGATGTTTAGTCATACATTTTGTAATTACAGAGTTTTATAAACTATTGGAAAATTCACTGTCATGATCTAGTAGAGCAGGCAAATGGTAATCAGATACAAGAATATATGTGACTTTAAATTTAAATATTCATACTTTTAAATAATTTATTATGTGTCAATTTCAAAGGTGTTTGTGTATATGTTTGTGCACCTGTATGTAGATGTGTGTTGTCAATAACATTTTTACTTATTGAATTCTAAACACTAAAGTTAGTATCATGATTTTTAATATATTTTCTATTGCAGACTATGGCTATGCCCATTTATTCACATAATTAATATGAAAAATATTACTCAAGCAAAATCGATTACTTACAGGAAATGGTTCATTTGAATTATAAAAATGCTGTAAAAATTACTCATCAATTTAAGTTGTAATCAAAAGTAGAAATTTCCTATAGTATTTGAAAGTCTACTTGTCCTGTATGAAGTAGTTTATTTGATTAAATTTTTTTTCAAGTAAGTTAAATTATAGCAAATGTAACAAATGGTATGTTAAAATTAAATAAATCTTTAAAATGTATATTATAAAATAAAAAGTGTTGAAGGTAAACTTTATTTTTGTACTAGAAATTCATGGTGAAGAAAGGATGTAAATTTCAGTCTTCAACTTTTTCATCTTTCTTTTAGAGCAAACTATAACAAATCAGTGTGAAGTTCTTTTTAATAATCTTTGAAAGAAAATGGGAATAACACATAAAGCACTTCTATTTGTATGGGTTAATGTGGAGACTGGTTAATAAAAGAATAAAATCATAAAGGATTAACAGTGTTACTATTTTTGGTTTTAGAAAATATGTTTATTTTTCACTAAAGTATGTGATACGCTTATTCAGATGAGGATATGTATGTATATATGCAACATATGTATTATTGCCATTTAAAAATTAAATATATTAATATTTTGAATTTTTAAAACATTTGGTTTTTATTTATAATATAGTAATAGTAACTATTGATAATATAAACCCAATAAAAACTCTTGATTCTCATATATTTCAAGATTGTAAAAGGACATAAAGGTAAACAGTTTTGAGGATAGTTGAAATAGTTAAAGTTACATTCAAGCAGCTTTATTGGGAAAATTATATGTATATATACACACATACATGCTTCTTTATAAGAAAATAGATTTAAACAAAACAATTTGTTCGAGAAAATAGAAAATCATAAAAATATCTGAGAGAAATAAAGAACGAAGGAAGGGAAGGTAGGATATGAAGAAAGGTAGGTTTCACAATGTAATTATTATTTTAACTTAAAACATTGCTGTTTAAAAAATCTTATTAGGAGACAAAATCTGAACATTTCTGAATTAATCTATCAATAATAAGTGAAAAGTATTTTGTTAAAGTCCATTGCTTTTTTTGGGGGGGTGCTTTTATTTATTTTCCCCAGCTTTAAAAAATGATATAATTACTGCTACAGTGTGGTGTTTTGATATACGTATACACCAAGAAATGACAAAATCATGCTAATAACACATTCATCATGTCACATACTTATCTTTTTGTGAGTGTGTTGACCTCTACTCTACATTTAAGCTCTACTCTCAGTAATTGTCTATTACAAATAGTTTATTATTAACTATATGAGGGGGTACTCTTGAAAAAACGAAATTTAACAACATTGTGTATTTGTTCTCCATGTTTAAACATCAGTCACCTTCAAAGTACTCTCCATTTGATGCAATATACCTACTGAGACATTTTTTCTACTGATCAAAACAGGTTTTCAACTTGTCAGTTTTTGTGTATTTTAGTTATTTTGCCATTTTTTTGTTTCACTTCTTCCAAATTGGCAAAACGTTTCCCTTTTAGGACTTTTTTTGTATGGTGAAACAACAACAAAAAGTCACTGTGGTTAGATCCGGTGAATAGGTAGGGTGGGGCATGGGAGTCATGCCATTTTCCGTCAAAAACTTCTGAACATGGGCAGCAGTGTGGACAGATCTGTCATGTAAATCACTCATCATAAAGTGGGCAAACATGTTGAAAGAATCCCTCCCCCAAAATATTACTGAAGTCAAGTGTAGCCTCTCATATAAAGGCTAGCTGGTACCCTGCTGCAGATGGGTTGCTGGGGGAAGACCTACCAGAGGTCTGCCCTCCAAAATATAATTCTGTTTTTTGGGGATCCTCCTGCAAATAGTTACTATGCTGTAAAATAGAGCCTCAGAAATTATTCATCTTGTCTACCTAAACTTTGTATACTTTGACCAACATCTTGCCCCTCAGCTCCCACCTCCCACCATCCTAGACTGCCTCTGTGAGTTCAACTTTTTAGATTCCACATACAAATTTGATCAAGCATTGGCTGCCTGTGTCTGGCTTATTTCAATTAGCGCAAAGGCAACCAGGATAAAACCACCTTGTTACAAATGCAAGAATTGCCTACTTTTTAAAGGCTAATAGTATTCTGGGGTGTGTGTGTGTGTGTGTGTATGTGTGTGTGTGTGCGCTCCTTTGCCCGCTGGAAGACACTTTGTTTTCATATCTTGGTTATTTTAGATAATGCTGTAATGATCATCAAAGCGCATACGTCTCTTTGATGTGATTATTTCATTTCCTTTGGATGTATACAGCAAAGTGAGATTGCTGTAAAAAATGGCAATTTTTAAAATTTTTTGAAAATCCGCCATACTGTTTTTCACAATGGCTTTACCTATTTGCATTCCCACCAACAGTGTACAAGAGTCTCTTTTTTAAATATTCTGGCCCATACTTATCTTTTTGTTACCAGAAGAAGGGGTGCAACTCCCAGTGTGGGGCGATGACTGGGATCTTGTGTTCAAATTTGGAAATAATTTGCAGACAGACACATAAAATAACAAGACAAGTGAACAGCGTTATTAAGCAAAAAGTAGTATACTCCTAAGAAGAGAGAGCGAGCAGGAAGTCTATAGAAGCTGCTGCTTCTTCCTCTAACTATTGTTGAGCTATAAATTTTATTCTTAAGTACTGAGGGATGTGTTTTTGTTTTTTGATTTTTTTTTAAGTAAAGGGTGCCTTTTTCTTAGAAATGGATTTTCTTTTGCTAGGTTACTGTTACTCCTCCCTCATCTCTGGCGGGAGTTTTTGGTCTTCTGGGTTTATACTGGTACTGTCATGATGTTAGATGTATGATGGGAATGGCAGGCTCTCCTAGGGTAATTTATGCAAAGATATTGTAATGAGCTTAGGTCAAGTTAAGGATATTTAGTTGAGCTATTGTGCCAGCATCTGAGTTAGGGCAGTCCCTTTTGAGCAAGCATCTTGGTATAAGAGGAAGGTCTTAACCTTATTAACCACATCTTCAGCTTCTAGTTGTATAACAGGGGCAGTGCAGGGGTATTCCTGTGGACATTACCTTTCACCATGACTCTCCCTTTCTATCTGCCTAACCAGTCCCTAACTAAACTTCTCTCTCATTTTGTCTTTTTAATAACGCTATTTTAACAAATTTAAGGCAATTATCTCATTGTGGTTTTAGTTTGCATTTTCCTGATGATTTGCAATGATAAGCATTTTTTAATATAACTGTTCATTATTTGCATGTCTTTTCAGAAATGTTTATTCAGGTGTTTTGTCAAATTTTTAATCAAGTTGTTTGATTTCCTTATACATTTTCTGTATTATTTCCTTTTCAGATGTATGGTTGACAAATATTTTCTCTTATTCCATACATTTTCTTATCACTTTGTGGTTGTTTCCTTTGCTGTGCGTAAGATTTTTAGCTTGATGCTATTCCAGTTGCTTATTTTTACTTTTTTTTTTGCCTACATGTTTGTGGTCCTATACAAAAAGAAAAAAATATTGCCAAGACAAGATGAGGACTACTGTTTCCTAAGTTTTCTTCTAGTTGTTTTACAGTTTGAGGTGTTATGTTTAAGAATTCAATATATATTGAGTTGAATTTTGTATATGAAGATATTTGTCAACTTATAAAAAGAAATTTTAAACATGATAAAAAGTCAAATGAAAATGACAAATTATAAAGTGAAGTAAATATTGGCAAATGACATTAAATACATAAACATAAAATAAATATCTGTAATATATTTGTAACAATAGAGAACAAAAATTGAATGATGCAATAAAAAAACATGGGCAAGAAACACAAATCAATTTACAATGAATAATTAACAATAAACATAAACATACAAAATATGATTAAACTCATATAAATAAGACCACTACAAATTACAACTATATTGATATTCTATTTCTCTCCTGTCACACTGGTCCAAAACCCCAACTTTGATAATGTACTAAACAGTTGATCCTTGAACAACACAAGTTTGAACTGCAGAGTTTCACTTACATTTGAGTTTTTTCCCACCTCTGCCCTGAGACAGCAATATAAACCCATCCATTTTCTCTTAGGCTTACTCAATTTCAAGACTATGATGGTGAAGACAATTATTACAGTCCACTTCCAATTAAGGAATAGTATATATATTTTTCTTCTGACTTTCTTAATAACGTTTTTCTCCCTCTGGCTTACTTTGTTGTAAGAATATAGCATAAAATACATATAACTTACAAAATATGTTTTAGCTGTTTATGTTATTAATAAAGCTCCTGGTCAACTAGACTATTATTAGAAAGACAGCAGATACTCTCACTGCTGTCCTGCCTGTTGTGCCCTTCCCATATCTTCTTTTTAATAAATCCTCCCTTATAATATCTTTAATAAATCTGTCTTGTTCACCAATACTATGCTATCATGATATGTGTAGCCATATAGTCTAAGTCCTGAATTTAAGCAATGTGAGTCCTCTAACTTTATTCTTCTTCACTGTTTTGTTGACTATTTTGCCTCTACCTTTCCATAGAAATTTTATTATTAGGTTTCCATATCTATGAGTACATTTTTGATAGGCTAATGAGAATTTTTCAAATTTTATAGAATATACTTGGAAGACTATGTTAGCACTATTGAATCTTTCAATCCACTAACTTAAAAATGTAGGCTATTAGTAGTTAATGTGATGGAAATTGAAAGATATAGGTGGAGTTTTGACTACACAGGGGATTGACACACCTAATCACCACTTTATTTAAGAATAAACTGAATATGCACATTACTTATTTGTGGATGGAGAAAATACAATAGTAAAGGAGAAAAATAAAATACAAATTACTTAGACTATACTTTGATTTATAGTTAGGGATTTTTTTGAAATCATTCAAATATTATGTTTTTAAAATATGCTTTAAGTAATCATTAAAATTGTAAGTGAAAGAAGTGAATCCAATTTATATTGGCATAGCACGTGACAAGAACCCTTTTTAAATGAATTTATAATGCAGTGAGTTGACTAAAATTTTTAATGTGATATATGTCCTAAAGTTAAAAAAAAAAACAAAAACCTCACAACAAAATAAAAGTGTTTTAAGTCATTGTATTACTTCATTTCCTTTTACAGATTGTTGATGTGCTGTGGGATGGCAAATGCATGAGTATGTTATTGTAACTCAAATCTATGATTTTTGCTATGAGAAAAAGAAGAAAGAGGACATTTGAAGACATTTAAATTATTTCTAACTTTTTGCTGTTATGAACACAGCTGTGTGAATATATACATACAGGTGCTTTTGTAAATTTGAGTTTTTATATCACAGGGATATAAACAGAGCAAAAGTATTTAATGTAAATAATGCTTAATGTATTATTATTTTATTTCATGAATAATGTCTTTTATGTTTTAGCTAAGGCTCACCACCAAACCCAAGGACACAGAGATTTTCTCCTGTTTTGTTTTTCTTCTGGTATTTGTTTCTTGTTTTTTTGTTTTTGTTTTGTCTTTCTATACATTTTATAATTTTTTTGTTTTAAATTGAGGTTTATAATGTATTTTGAGTTATTTTGTGAAAAATATAAAGTCTGTGTCTAAGAGATTTATTATTTTATATGTGAATGCCCAGTACCAGCACCATTTGTTCGAAGAGACACTCTTTCTCCATTGAATTCCCTTGTCTCCTTTGTCAAAGATTAATTGACTATATTAATGTTGACCTATTTTGGGGCCATCTATTTTATTCCATTGATCAATGTGTGTCCTTGTTCACCAATACTATGCTGTCATGATATGTGTAGCTTTATAGTCTAAGTCCTGAATTTAAGCAATGTGAATCCTCTAACTTAATTCTTCTTCACTGTTTTGTTGACTATTTTGCCTTTAACTTTCCACAGAAATTTTATTATTAGGTTTCAATATCTATTAGTACATTTTTAATATGTTAAAGAGAATTTTTCAAATTTAATGGAATATACTTGGAAGAATATGTTAACATTTAATGGAATATACTTAGAAGAATATGTTAACATTATTGAATCTATCAATCTGTGAATGTAAAATATTTATATTTTATTTAGATATTTTTGATTTTATTCTTTGTCAGTTTGTAGCATTATGCATATAGGTCATATATATGTTAGATTTGTACCAAAGTATTTAATTTTAATTTTTTTAAGTGTACACATGTTTATTGCCAATATATAGAAATACAATTTGTTTGTTTATGCTTACCTTGTATCCTTCCTTACCTTGTATAGCTTACCTTTGCAACCTTCCAAAACCCCTTGATTAGCTGTAGATGTTTTTATTAGATTATTATGATTTTCTACATAGAAAAACTCATCATCTGATAATAAGAACATAAGTATTTTATATTCTATAAATTCTGTATACTTTTTTCTTTATTTATTTTACTGGCTACAACTACCAACACTGTGTTGAATAAGAGTGGTGAGAACAGATACACTTGCTGTGCTTCCAATCTGAGGGAAAACATTTATTTTGTTACCATTATATATAATATTAGCCATAGCTTTTTATAGATGCTTTGTTTTTCACCAAATTGAGACAGTTTAACTCTATTTCTAAAAAAATTTTCCTGAAAGATTTCATCCTGAATGAGTATTGGATGTTATCAAATTATTTTTCTGCATTGATTGAAATGATCATAATTTTTTTTAGTTTGACTTAATACAATGGATTATAGTGAATGATTTTTCAACATAATCCAGCCTTGCATCACAGTTATAAGCCTATTTTTTATTTTATTTTAAAAATATGGATTGCCTGAGCCCGTGGGTTCGAGACCCGCATGGGCAATTTGGTGAGACCTCATCTCTACAATAAATCAAAAAAATTTAGCCGGGTGTGGTAGCGCGCGCCTGTAGTTCCAGCTACTCGGAAGGCTGAGGCGGAAGGATCGTCGGAGCCCAGCAGGTCGAGGCCGCGGTGGCCGGGAGCAGCCACTGCACTGCAGTCTGGGCGACAGAGTGAGACTTCAACTCAAAAAAAAAAAAAAGAAAGAAAGAAACATTAAGCTGCATTTAAAAATATTCCTGGTTCTAGTATTGGGGTAATATCAAATCTATAAAATGAATTGAAAGTGTTTCCTCTTCTTCTATTTCAACATATCAAATGACATTAAGTTTGTTGTATTATGTTTACAAAGATTAATGACACATTAATTATACTTTTAAAATAATGCTTATATTTTGGAAAAATATACTGGGATATTTTTAAATAGAAAGGTATAAATTAATAGATTTGACTCAAAATAATCTAGGTTTAAGAACGGATGGACAGACAGATAATTTTTCATAAGTTGAGAAATTTTAAATTTAGGTAATGTGCCAACTGTAGCTCATTTTTTTTTCTCTCTCTCCACTTTTTACTATGTTAAATTTTTTTTAATGCAGTTTTATTATACAATATCCCTATGTCATTGCTTTACATCTGGTTTATACTTTATTGTTCTAGATTATTTATTTAGATTAAGCTAAATGACACTTGCTATACATTTATTTACAATGTAATGTTCTTTCTAAAATAATTTTTCATATTACTGTCTTTTTACATATATTTTTCTAAATATATTCAACATAGTTATGAGGAGAAAAGCCATATGGTATCTGTCATGTGTGTTTTATTTTTTTAAAAGGCCACTCAATTTCTTTTCATCTGCTGTCACCCCTTTTGAACAAGAATAAACATGATAGATTCATGGTTGGAGGACACAGGAAAAACAACTTGTCAGTCATTTTCAAGGCTATCTTGTGTCTCAACACACAGAGGTTAAATTGTTATGAATGTTGTTTTGTTATTAAATGGTATTGTGATTAAATGGTATTTGCTGATTTTTTATATTTAAAATATATTAACTTTAATTAGAAGTATTCAAATCATTCTTATATGAATGGAACTTTTTATATAAGTCATATTGCATTTATCTTGTTAAGTTTCTCTTTTCCAAAGCACCCTTTCATCCTCAAGTTTTCTTAAAAACTTTAGAATAATTAAAAGAATAAAAACTGAAGAGAGGACGAGTAAAGGAAATTAGAATGTAGTTCTACCACCGCCCACAGAAAAATATGTATTTGCAGAATTCAACTAGTTTTTTTTTTTCACACTTCTTTATTGCACTCCACTCACAAGTTAGAGGTTACTTATAATGCCTAACTAACAGTGGAAACCAGAAAAATAGATAATACTTTAAATATTATGATGCGTTAATATATGAACATAAAATAGATTTTCAATGTAGAATAAAAGACTAGATTAATACATGCTTGCTAATGAGTCAATATATGTAGACCTATAAGCAGCTTTTATTTACCTACTAGAACAAAAAATATATATTGTTTCCTTTCAGGTAAATAAATAAAGTAGAAAGATTTAAAGTCAGAAAGCTATGACTCTGGTAGGAGGTGATAAATTTCAAAATAAATAAGTTACCTATATTTGGGGGGAAAATTGTAATTTAAATTTCTACAAATGGATCAGGGGCTGAAATTAATGCCAGGTGATATTTTTTCTCTCTACAAATATATTGTTGTATGTATCTAACATCCATTATTTATTGTGTGGAATACATAAAATAGAAAACTATAAATAGAATATAAAATGAAAAGCATACTGTTGACTTTCATTTAACAGGTTTGCCAATACTTCTTGGAAGGAAACATTAAAAAACAAAATATTAAGTTTTAACTCTGTGGTATAGTTTTCTGGAACCAAATGTTTCGTCAATATTGCAAGTTTTACCACGTATAAACATTAATGAAAATTAAAACATAATTTTGAAAATTAATTTATGTACATATCTATGAAAATATTAATATGATTTCACCAGGGAATATTGCATATATTTAATTTTATGAATTTATGTGGTATTATTATTATAGATCTTAAAACATATCCTCTATTTTCACTAATATTTATATTTATTACTGCAATAATAACAAAGTGCTGTAAGATTTCTGTGGGAAGTATGTGTGCACAGGATATCTGCATACATTTTATATATTCTTAATGTTTAGTATAATACTGAACATATAGTAAATATACTTGTGAAAATCTAAATAAATTTTGCAGTTATAAATACTATTTTAAAATTATCTTAAGCCCAGAAATAAATTTTTTCAAAGGTTATATGTGTGTGTATGTGTGTGTGTGTGTGAAAGAGACAGAGAGAGAGAGAGAGAGGGAGACAGAGAAAATAAATTGTGTTTCTCTGTGTGTAGCATCATGTCTTTACTTCTGGAAATATTTCCTAACACTTTTGCTTTGGATCCCTCGTTATAGAAACTTAAAGTGATTGTTTCAACCTGTAAGTCATATCACATTACTCCTAAGCTTCACAGCTTTGGTGCCTCTTCATCTTACTTAAAATAAATCCAAAGTAATTATTATGGCCACTACGTTCTTGCATTGGCCCAATACTCTTTTACTAAGTGAAAATGACAAGTGGATCAGCTACTTTAGAAGTCAGTTTAACAACTTCTGAGGAAGCTAAATCTACAACCACCATGACACAGAAATTTCATGCCTGCTAAATATTTACCCCTGGGAAATGAAATGTGTTTATCAAAATACTTTGACACAAATGTTTGTGCTTAATCACCACAGATGTCTTTCAACAATTTAATGAATAAACTCACTTAATACATCCATGGAATAGAATACTAATCTGCAATATATAAGAAAAAAAGTGTTGATTCACAGAATAATATGGATGAAACTCAAAAACAGTTTACTTGAAAGAACTCACCTTTAACACTATTGTACTGCTGTCATTTATCTGACATTCTGGAACTGGAAAAAATGAAAAACAGATAAAGAATATCATTAGTTGTCAGTGTTTGAGGGATGGGGCAGGAATTGATTACAAAGGGTTAAGATGAGGAAAGTTTTGCTTCAAGAACGCAATGCATTTTAGTGGTGGACGCATGTAAGTCATATCACATTGCTCCTTTTTTCAGAACTCATATCTTTACAACACAGAGTAAATTAAATTTAATTGTATATATACACACAAAGTGGGACCCCCCAAAAAAAACAAAGAATTCGTTTTTGGAGAGCAATCTCCTTGTAGTACAAACTTTTCCTGCTAGGTCAGTGTTCTAGGAATCCATCAGCATCAATGTACCAGCTAGCGTTGTTGTGAGATGCTGTATTTGGCTTCAGTAATTTTTTTTTGGTGGGGGGGGGATTATTTCAACGTGTTTGTTCATTTAATAGTGGGTGATTTTTGAGCACACTTGCATACACTGTATTGTTTTAGTGGGGAATCCCCCCTTGTGTGTGTGTGTGTGTGTGTGTGTGTGTGTGTGTGTGTGTGTGTGTTTTATAAACCACCAAAGTGTGGTAGTACCCTAGACAGAGTGGAATAAGTGACAAATAAACATAAATATATTACAAATGTATTACATACCACATTTACAGGCCTTGGAAAGGAAAGAGCTGACCAGGGGTGGATACGGTAGATCATACCTGTAATCTCTGTACTATGGAAACAAGTCTGATAAACATAATAGCACCACTACCTCTTAAAAAAATATGCTGGTGTGGCCGTGTGTGCCTAGTGCGTTAGCTACTTTAAAGGCTGAGGTGGAAAGGCTTGATGTTAAGCGTTTGAGGGTAAAGTGAGATTTTGTCATCCCAAAGCACTCCAGCCAGAATGAGAGTGAGGCCCCATCTCTAACAAGGGGTGGGGGGAGGAACTAATCTGAGTAACTGAAAAATAATATTTTTTACAGATATGGGAGGTTAAGTACAAAATGACCTGACACAAACACTGCATTTTAAGAGGTAAATTTGTTTTTATGAAAATGAAAATTAGCAATTATAAGACTAATTTATATGTGCAATAAGATTGAACAAATACATACATGTATTATTATAGGTAATGAGACTCAGATCTTTCACTGTAAGAGAAGATATTACAGTTATAAATAAAAAAGGAGAAAGGAGAAAGGCTAGAGTTTGGAGGCATCAAAATAATTGTATTATATATATATCAATATAATTGTATTTTGTATGTATGCACTTACATATTTATATTTAT
Source organism: Tarsius wallacei (assembly GCA_963574415.1). Taxonomy (NCBI): domain Eukaryota; kingdom Metazoa; phylum Chordata; class Mammalia; order Primates; family Tarsiidae; genus Tarsius; species Tarsius wallacei. Next base: position 16,041 of record CAUYQG010040339.1, read on the forward strand.
TTGTATGTATTTGTGTATGCATGCAAATAAATATACATATGCGTGTTTATTTGTGTGTATTTGCATACTATACATTATATTATGTGCGTATTTGTATATACACACAGGTAAATATAAATATGTATATTTATTTATGTGTATTTGTGTATTATATATATTATATTATGGGCATGTATTTGTATATGTACGCACATAATATAAATACGTGTGTGTATAATTTTCTATCCCTGCCTGCTATGAAAGCCTAGAAAAAGTATCATAATGGTGGCAATTTATATATCTAGTGTCCAAATCTTTATTTTTGAATATTCTCCAATAAAATAAACATTCTTTCTCCAAAAGAGGTAACCATAGAAAGTAGTTACTACTAAACCATCAATAGAGCTATTTCAAGATGACTCTGATTATATTGTACTGTCCAAAATAAACTACTAAAAAAATAGAGATAGAGATATGTTTAAAAAAAGCACAAGAAACCATCTGAATGTCAAAATGGCCAAAGCTGGAATGATTTATGTAGTGAAATAAATAATTATAGTATTGGGTTATAGCTCAATGAAGAAAATAAATAATCTTCAGTTCATTGTGATACATTGTGAATAGATTCTAAAAAGACAAGTTTTCCTTGTAGGATAATTCAAAATATTTAATCCAGAAGAAACCATTAAAACAAAACTAGCAATAGAATGTCACTATAATGATTATTATAGGCAAGATCCACTAGTAGTGACCAAAATGAACTGGTGCACATTTAAAAAGAAACAGATTTTTTTTGATACTATATTAGAACAATAAGACATTTTCATTATTAATGAGTTTAAATAAATCAATGATAAATTTAAAGATACATATACAGTTTTAAACTATGGCACAACACTATTTTTTCAGAAATCTATTACTCTCCTTCTAGAAGACTAAATTGCCGTATTTACTGTATACAATTTTATTTGGTCAACCATGGATAATCTATATAATACACAAAAATTGCTACAATTTACAAATAAGAAGTAACTGTGAATAAGGAATTCAATAGTAACAATAAAAAATTCACAAGTTATTGGTGGTATATACTGCATTTTCTCTATGAACTACAGTAACATCCAATCTAAGAGCACATATACATATAGACAAGTAAATAACATGATAAAACTATCGATTTGTTATGGAGAAAAGACCAAATGTTTCTATTTGTCATAATTTTTCGTCTGAAAAATATAATCTTTTAATTGAAATATTTAGTTCATATATATTTAATGAAATTATGGAAATACCTAACTGTATTTTTATATTTGTTTTCTATGTGAACTGTTTTCATGTTTTTTCTGATTTTATTTGTATTACCTCATTATGGTTTTATTAACCCATTTTCCTTCCATTGCTTGTTAATAAAACATTCATTAATTCAGTAAGTAATGTAGAGATCACAATATGCAACCTTGAGTTATTTCACTCCATTACAGAATATTGTTGTTATTACTTCCCTGATAACGCTAGATATTTATATTTAACTTCATTTTCCCTTTTACTTTTTAAATTATTATATTTATGGATTTTAGTTACACATATTTTGAAGGCTATAGCTTATTATAATTATCATTTCATACAATTAATGTTTTCTCAACATTCATTATATTTACCTAACATTTTACTTTTTGGTGCTCTTTATGTGTTTCTACCTGTCATTTTCTTTCTCCTCTGATTCAGAAGAAAGAAGGGTAAATGACCCTTTTCTAAAGGAAGAAACTTTATCTGAAGTCTCATTTATTAATAGACATGCCAGAAGAAAAAAAAAAACACATGTTCAAGAATCTAGAAGAAAAAACACAGCCCATAAAAACAGAAACACTGTTATCCAGATAATGAAGGAACTTGCAAGATAATTTAAAATTATTTTTGATAATATGGTACAGAAAATAGAGGCAGAGATGAATATAAGAAATGAGAATATGGAACATATCACCAGATAATTGAAATACATAGATCGAATTTGGGAAGATAATGATGGAACCAGTGAGAGTGGGAGAGTCTCTGCATGGAAAAGTGTCCATAAAGATGAGTCCACGTGTATGGGTCTGTGCAGGTGGGTAAACAAATGTGCATCTGAGGGGATACTTGGGATTAAACACCTGGGGATCCCTTCAGACGGTGTCTTCAACCTTTGCTCTGAGATTGGAACCCCCAGCTCACAGGGTAGTCTGCCATTCTTGGGGCGTCTCAGGAGAAGACAGCAGAGATCAGCTGCTCCTCCTCATCTGACACCTAACCCACACCAACACCTGTGGCAGTGGACCAGGCACTCTTAGCAGGAATTGTGAAGAAGGCACAGAAAGGAAATCTGGAGCTGAGCCCCACCTCTCCTGGAGAGGAGGCACCCACCACTACCATTTTTGTCTACTCCAGGACCAGCAGAGAACTGCTTGGACCTACCCAACTATGATCAGCCTCCAAAGTGAGACCCAGAGGCAATCTCTAGACTCCTCTAGGATCGACCATCACTGACTCAGAGAGCATATTTCAGGTATGGATGCGGAGAGATAGACACTCCACCCCAATTCTAGACCAGGAATGGGCACATTGGATCTGAGTGGGAGACATAGGAGCAGCAGCAGCAATAGACCAGTTGTAGTGAGTCCGGATCTGATTCACCCTCCTTCCACAGCAGTCCATGGGGTGTCCAACCAACAATGAAAGAAACCTGATTGGACTGCAATGAGACAGGGGAGAGGGACTATTTACTTCAGCCCACTTCCTACCACAGCTGCAGGGAAAAACAGTGGCAGTGCTTAGGACCCTCCAGTAGAATTAAAAATCAGGAAAAGAATCTGAAGTTCCAGAACATTTTTAAAAGTGTTTTGGTGTATTTGTTTGTCTGTATGTTTGTTTGTTTTTGTTCTTTTTTGTTTTTACTTGTTTCTTTGTTTATCCTTTAGTTTTTGTGCCTGTCTGTTTTCCTCTTCTTTTCTTTCTTCAGCTTCTGTTCATCTTCTTTCTTCCTTTCTCCTTTCTTTTCCTTATCTAATTTTTGTTTCGGGGCATACATATGCTCTTACTGCACTGCTTGACTTTAAAGTTGTGGAAATTAGTTCCAGGGAGTCCACACAACAGTCACCAGATACTGTGATCTGCAAATAGCTTCTGAACCATCGCTTCCCTCATTACACCTTAATCAAATACCAAAACTACAGAAGGCAGCACAGCATCCCACACCCAGTCTGGCTTCAAAATTGAACAAATGTAGAGGCTCTACATAAGGAAGACTAGAAGAATGAGTAAACAGAAGGGAAGCTGCCCACCCCCATCTTTGAGCAATGGAGTTAATGAGGAGAGAAAAGGGGGAGAAAATTATCACAAATGCAGAAAAACCAAAGGAAGAACACAGATACCATTGAGAACCTTGAAAAGACAGCACCTGAGAATACCAACTATGCAGTTCAAACAATGAAGAGATCCCCAAAACAGGTCTCAAACCACAAACCCAGATACCAAGATATTAATAGAGATAATGAATAGAAAGGAGGGATGAAAGAATGAAGGAGTTGATAATTGAGATAGTGGCAATGAATAATACAGTAAACAAAATAAATAACAAACTGACTAGTATGTAAAACTGAATTAACCAAGCAGAAGAGAGAATCTCAGACCTTCAGAATATAAATATGGAACAAACCCAAACTGTTAAAAACATAGAAAAGAAGCTTTAAAAAGCCAGAGCCCAGCAGGTCGAGGCTGCGGTGGCCGGGAGCGGCCACTGCACTCCAGTCTGGGCGACGGAGTGAGACGCCAAATCAAAAAAACAAACAAACAAAAAGAAATTACCACAGCCACCCCAACCTTCAGCAACCACCACCCTGATCAATCAGCAGTCATCAACATCAAGGCAAGATCTTCCACCAAAAAGATTACAACTTGCTAAAGGCTCAGATGATCATTAGCATTTTTTAGCTATGAAGCATTTTTTTCAACTAAGGTTTGCACATTGTTTTTTAAAGACATGATGCAGCTGTACAATTAATAGACCACAATACAGTGGGTAGACAGAACTTTTATATGCACATAGAAACTGAAAAATTTGTGTGACTCACTTTATTGTAATATTAGTTTTATTGTGGTGATCTGGAATGAACCCACAATTATCTCCAATAAATGCCTGGATAAACAGCATGTGTGTATTGTGTGTGTGCATATATATATATATGTGTGTGTGTGTGTGTGTGTATTTATGTGTGCATATATATGCATATGTAATATAAATATTTATATACACACACTCGAATGCATTCATAAAACTTGCTGGTTTTAGTATTCTTAGAGGGCACTTATGAAAGAATAATTATTGCACCTCTCAGAGTAAGTATGTGCCTCTTGAACTTGGATATACATTTAGAACATTCGGATAAAAATGCAACTGTAAGTCATTTAAATGTGGTTTTTATTTGCTTTTTATAGAAAGTTGGGGTATTTTAATTAATTATATTGAAGAGTTCTTTGATAGAATTTATGAAACCACATACTTAAAATCTAAGATGATGTGGATTATTAGAATCTGCAATTTCATTGGCAAGTTATTTCAAGTATTTTTCTATAATCACTATTTTCCTAAATAAACGCACTTTTGAAAACAAAATGTTGCCATAATTTAAACAAATGATGTCTCTCTATATCAGATAAATAAACATGTTCCTCTTGAGGTTTTTTTTTGGAGTATGCATTTTAACACTTTCAGGAACAATTGCCAGGTGTTGAGTTCACTAGCCAGTGTTCATTTTTATTTTTGAACTTTGATTAGTAAACCTTTTCTTCTTTTTGAGTTCCACCTGATTCATCTTATTTTTAGCTAAACAGGTCACACAGCTCTAAAACTTACTATTTATGGAAATTAACATTAAAATAAAAATCCAGGCCAATACATATGTAAATCATGGATGTTACTGGGATAAGTTGCCAACTTTGCCTTCAGATGCACTATCTAATGGAACAATCAAGTTTACTGAGTGGCAACAAATCAGTCTGTGCTCTTTAATGACAAGCAGTGACAGTGCCTTTATCCAACTAAAATGTGAGAGGAAAATATCTCATTACTTTGTACATTTAAGTTGTTTCAGTGATGAATACTACACATTTGAAAAAAATCAGTTTCTTACAAGTAGACTTGACTTCTAATACATGTCCATAAGATTTTCTGTATTTTTTCTTGAAACTGTCTTTTTTTTTTTTTTTGAGTTGGAATCTCACTCTGTAGCCCAGGCTGGAGTGCAGTGGCACACTCACAGCCACCCAAGCGTTGACCTGCTGGGTGCCAGTGATCCTTCTGTCTCAGTCTTCCAAGTAGCCGGAACTACAGGTGTGGGCTACCATGCCTGGCTAATTTTGGATTTATTGTAGAGACGAGGTCTTGCCAAGTTGCCCGGGCTGGTCTCGAACCTGCGGGCTCAGGCAATCCACTCGCCTCAGCCTCCCAAAGTGCTGAGATTACAGGCTGAGCCATCAAGTCCAGCTAAAACTGTCATTTTTAATGAGCTTTTTAGTCTATGCATTTTAAGTTAAACTGCTTAAGAAGTGACTTGAGCCATATATTTTGTTTGTATTATGTATAGTAAGCAATCTATTTGAGATGTTAGGTTTTTTGTTTTTTGTTTTTTGAGTTGGAGTCTCACTCTGTCGCCCAGACTGGAGTGCAGTGGCACACTCCCAGCCACCGCAACCTTGACCTGCTGGGCTCTGGTGATCCCTCCACCTCAGCCTTTCAAGTAGCCAGAACTACAGGTGCGCACTATTACTCCTGGCTAATTTTTTTTATTTATTGTAGAGATGAGGTCTTGCCAAGTTGTCTGGGTGGGTCTTGAACCCGAGGGCTCAGGCAATCCACTCGCCTCGGCTTCCCAAAATGCTGGAATTACAGGCTGAACCACAAACCTCGGCTGAAACTGTCATTTTTAATGAGTTTTTTAGGCTACTCATTTTAAGTCAAACTGCTTAAAAAGTCACTTGAGCCATATATTTTGTTTGGATTATGTATAACATATCAATCTGTTTGAGATGTTAGGTTTTACCACCTGCTATTGTAAACAAAGACAAATGTTGCTTTAAAAACTAATTATGGAGGGGAAGAGAAAAGTAATTATAACTAGGAATAGGCTATGAATTTGATACTTGATGTTTTAGAAAATAGACTTGTTTGCTTTTGTGTATGTACCTAAAAACTTTTTAAAATGTATTTTCATAGCTTAAAAAAGTAATTACCTCTTTTCCTCTTTCCCTTCTTCCTTTTCTTTTTTCCTTTTCTTCTCTTTATGGACAATTCAGTCCAAAACTGTCAAAAAGAACTGGCAAGGTAGGCTTCCAGGTCAGGGGAGGGAGACAGTGGCCGGGGCAGATGTTCTAGTGGGATGGCAGTAGTATGGAATTTCAGAACCTGGATGGAGTGAAGAGGATGTCCGTGTAGGAGAATGTCCTCCTGGGGTGCCAAAGGCCAAGTGGAAGAGGAAGATAGCCACATGGAAGAGGGAGCTGTGATGTCAATGAGAGATTGATTATATGCAGTGGAATTAATCAAATAAGCAAACGCTGTACATGAAAGATAATGGGAACCTGGTGTCTCACTGTCAGAGAAGGGACCTACAAATATGGAAAGGAAGATGGCAAAAAGGAACCCTGTGGTGTTGATTTGAAATTAGAGATATTGGTGTGAACTCATGGTGGTCAATATACAGGCATATAGAAAAAGGCCTGGCGTGGTGTCTCATGCCTGTAATCCCTTGAGCCCAGGAGTGTGAGGCTGTGGTGAGCTATGATCATGCCACTACACTCCAGCCTGGGCAATGGAGTGAAATTCTGACTCTAATAAATAGATAAACAAACAAATAAATAAAACATATATGTACATGTGTATGTGTGTATACAACTTAATACCAATGAGCCTACCCTATACCAGATCTTGGCTTCCAGATGCCACTCTTCATTGAAAGGACTTTCCTTTATGAAATAGATGGTTCAAGGCTAGGGCAGGGAAAACACATAATAAAGCTGGAGAATCTTTTTGTGCCAGACAGAGACTGCTTAGAGTTATGAGAACATGTCAAAAGGATACAGAGTCCAAATTGAAGGGGCCCTCACTAGCCAAATCCGGGCCAACCTGAGCATCAAAATAATAATAGATTATAACTCATTGAACAAAATGGAAACCCGTGAGTCAACCTTAATTTAAATAAGTAAATGAATAAATTGAAAATTTGATGAGTAATGGGAATGTTTACAGAGAGGCTCATTTGACCCTAAAGACTCATTATGATGAAAAGAGACTGAATTACCCTTAATAACTGGCAAATGTATGATTTTTCTCCTGCCATCAGTGGTAATGGGACCATCAAGATAAGTTACAGAAAATAAAGAGTGCTATATGTCATATACATTTGGGTATGGTATGCAAAATTTAAACTCTATTGCCTTGTTCTCAACAGCCCCTCTGAGGCTCCAATAGCCCTAGCAGATTCAATCTGTTCCAGGCCTCAAAGTCGGAAGGCAGAAGATGTTTTGCCTATCACAATAGAAACAGTTACCACGTATTGAGAACTTACCCTGTGGATGAGCAGTATAATGCAGTATGTTACTCAATAATCACCACAATTTTAGGAAATGAAGAGTATTAGTCCACATTCTTAAGATGGGGGGTGGGCGGGGAGGAGGCACAGTCAAGTTAAGGAACTTGGCCAAAGTAGCAGAGTCCAGATTAAAATCTGTCTGACTTTGAGTCACCATACCACATTCCCTAGTCACATCACCTTAAAGTTCAGGTTTAATTTACTCAAGGCTTCAGAATTCTTAAGAGAAAGGAGGAGGGAGGGGCATGGTTAAGAGAGACCAACTGAGCCAAGAGAGGTGGAAGGCACATTTTCCATAAGCATAAAGGCACTGACATATATTCTTGTTCAAATTTTGTCCCACCTATCGTCTGTTATTCTTTTTTTTTTTTTTTTTGAGTTGGAGTCTCACTCTGTCGCCCAGACCGGAGTGCAGTGGCCGCTCCCAGCCACCGCAGCCTCGACCTGCTGGCTCTGGCGATCCTTCCGCCTCAGCCTTCCGAGTAGCTGGAACTACAGGTGTGCGCTACCACGCCCGGCTAATTTTTTGATTTATTGTAGAGATGAGGTCTTGCTTGCCCAGGCGGGTCTCGAACCCGTGGGCTCAGGCAATCCACTCACCTCAGCCTCCCAAAGGCATGGGATTACAGGCTGAGCCACCGAGCCCAGCTTCGTCTGTTATTCTAAGAAGCTACTGGCAATGGAACTAGTGAAGTGTTTTGGGACTATTAACTAGCACAGAGGCTGTGAGAAGCTAATTATTATCTTGGCAA